>VMDO01004783.1:0-102487 GCA_007922755.1 Pedetes capensis | reverse complement strand
GTTTGAGACCAGAAGCAGTCTGCATAACTTAGCGAGACCCTGTCTCAAAAAGTAAAACAAAAAATGGGCTGGGGGTACAGCTCAGTGGTCCAGCACTTGCAGAGCATGCAGGCATGAGACCCTGGGTTCAACCCCCAGTACCACAAAAAAGAAAGAAAGAAAGAAGGAAAAAGAAAGAAAGAAAGAAAGAAAGAAAGAAAGAAAGAAAGAAAGAAGCAAGCTCCCCTACCCTGCTGCCCCCTCCACACTGCTGTGTGCTCCTTCCCTGGCAGAGAAAGCATTCTCCCTGACCTCACAGCTCTGCACTGGCTGTCCCTGGACCCCCAACACCCAGCACATGCCAGGGCCACGGAGGGGCTCAGACTGATTAAATAACTGTGAACAGAGTCAACATGCATGGGAAGGAAAGAAAGTCATTGGCTTTCTAACTTACTGAAGAGAAGAACCACACTTGGAGTCTGATTTGAACTTATAAAAATCCTGTAAAGGGGAAAAGCGAGGACAGGAAGGGCATTGCCAGACCAGTGGCTTGCCCCAGGGAGAGGAGAGGGATTAACTACGGAGCACTTGTCCCAAGGACACCTACCTCTTGCTCTGGGAGAAATGGGTGAGTGCTCCCGGCCCATGAAAACCCAAAGCCCACGATGAAGATTCCAGGGGATAAGGCCCATCTCCAAACATCCTCCGCTCTTCTGAATCTAAATGTCTCCAAACCATGACAATTACATTCTGTGTACTATTCAGGAAGGATTTGTGATTTTAAGACGGGCTGCTATTAAAGAAAAATCAACTTAAAGCCATGCGGCATCAAAAAGTGAAGGACGGATGGCTCTGAATTTCAACTAGGAGGCCGGTGCAGCTTCTAAACTCCGCTTCTTTTCTGCAGCCTTTTATCTTCCAGTGACCCAAGCTTTAGTCAAACAATAAAAGAGTAACTCAGATACTGTCCTCCCTACCCAGCCCTCCACCCAACTGCTCAGACTTGAAGAAAACAGCACGAAGTTCACAATGAAGTTTAAACGGCAAAGGCAAGAGTCAAGGGTGCAACAAGGTGTTAGACCACGTCCTTAGCATTCTAAGGCCCTAGGTTCAAGGGCCAGCACCAATAAAAAATATAAATAAATAAATGGCAAAGACATTTCCCATCATTAGGACATTATGCTTCAGAATGAACTTGATAGAGATTAATGGATGCCACAATCAGGAAAGGGCTTTCAAAGACTATCTTATAAAAATAAAATATTTCTCACTCTCTTCAAATTTTCAGTGAAATCCTGCCTACCTAGACATTATCCTGAAATTATTTCTTAAATTCCTAAAGTCATAACATCCACATGGAAATAATGCGACAGTTGAGTTGCATTATTTGCTACAGTTGTTTTATAAAACTGTGGTCAAAACTAAATTAGCTAATATTGGATCACTACTGTTCCTAGGGGGCTGAAATTTAGCTCAATTGGTAGAGCACTGTACTGCAGTCTCTGAGGTCCCAAGTTCAATTCCCAGCACCGCAAAAATGGGAGAAGGACCTGGCAACCCACTCCCAAGGCAATCCCGAAACAGTCAGCCATTGAAAACCCTATGAGGGTCACTATGAGTCGGATATCGACTCGACGGCACCTAACAACAACAACAACAACAACAACAACTGTTCCTAGGGGAAATATAGGCCAAGGTTCCTACAAGCCTCTGGTCACATCAGCTGATCAATATATAACCTAATTTTATGTGTGTTTCTGTTTAAAGATGCCTAATTTGACATCTATTATTCACTCACTGACACTGAATTCATGGCCAATGGCACCATAACTTGTGCCTGCTTATATTGTAATACCTGGGTTTTCTTCATAAGGCACGTCATAGCCTCCTTGCACCTAGCAACCCCTGACAGCACCCTGACACTGCAGATGCTCCATGACCTACACTAGGGCCACATTCTGATAAACCCTGCATAAGTTGAAATGTCCTAAGTTGAAAATGTGTTTAATGCACTAACCCACCAATGATCAGAGTTCAGCAACACAGCTCCCTCTAGAACATTGGAAAAGAAAGCGCTTTCCCCTTGTGACCCTGGGCAGCAATAATGGAGAGCTAAAACTCACTGTCGCTGTC
This sequence comes from Pedetes capensis, assembly GCA_007922755.1. Classification (NCBI taxonomy): domain Eukaryota; kingdom Metazoa; phylum Chordata; class Mammalia; order Rodentia; family Pedetidae; genus Pedetes; species Pedetes capensis. The sequence continues at coordinate 100,375 of VMDO01004783.1, read as the reverse complement.
CAGCATCCTAAGAGAGGATCTTACTGAGTACTTCTAGCCCTGAAAAAGATCCAAATTCAAAATTCACAGTCCAGTTTCTATTGAATATGCATCACTTTCACACCATTGTAAAGTTGATAACCCCTAAGTCAGTCCTGGTAGGTCAAGGGCAGTCTGTATGCATGAGGTTATTTAAACAACAAAGTCACCAACAGAAACTCCAAAAATGTGGCACTAAAGAAACCATGAAAAGAACACATTTATGGAACAAGAGGTGAAACAAAGAAGGCAGAAGATCAGCAGTGCGTGTCACCTGGAGATTCAGATTTTCACCTCTCTGCTCCTATACATAAACTCCTGCAAAGCCACCTCCAGTGTTATTCTTGGATTACAATAACATTTAGTGTGTAGATGAATTCACATACACACAATCTACAAAAATGGAGGATGCACTGTGATTGGCTTGCATTTTTTAAAATACTGAGCACTAGTCAGGAGTCGTAGCACTGGAACCTCAGCACTCAGGAGGCCAGGGCAGGATTACAAGTTTGAGGTCAGCCTGGGCTTCATAGTAAGGTCTTTTAAAATACACCCTTACTGAGCACAGTGTGTTTGAGCCACTATGTTCAGGTCCCAGTAGGGATCCCAACAAAACTAACCCATGACATGGTTCCTGTCCTTACGGAGCTTGCAGTCCAGCAATGGCCTTCATCTCTGATCCTCCTGCAGGCACCTGGGGAATATGTCTCACTCCCTCATGTCAGGGAGCCTCCGAGAGACACATGCAGGGTTGTGTGAGCTCCAGCATACCTCCTGCCACTGCCACAGTGAGCTCCTCCACTCAGGGCCAGCCTGCTGGAAAGGAATAGACGAAGCGCAACAACTAGGAGGCAGACAGACTAAATAACCATCACTCCCAGCCTCCCTCACTCATTTCCTTTCACATAACCCACCAGGAGTTCAAGGAAACGAAGACCTGCTATACCATCGCCCCCAGCCTCGCTCACCCATTTCCTCTTACATGGTTTCCTTGCACTCACATCTGTAAGAACACAAAAGATGCAACAAAATTAATGTGGAACCTTCTTAGCCCAGCAATAAGGAAGAGCCATCCCCAGACACACAAAATAGTTTGGGGAGAAAGAAAGAAAAAAGATCCATGCCTTTCACTAGGAGATGCACTTCAAAGTAAAATCTGTATTCTTTCTTTTAATGTATTTATCACAATGTATATTTGTTTTTTTCAAATGTACAATAATAATCATTATTACAAGGACAACTAATACAAGAAGTTTTTTTAAAAAATATGTAGACACAGTCATAGGAAATATCATTTAAATGTATATGCATATTTTGCAAGAACACACAGAGCACCCTAGGATAAAATTCTGTGGGAAGAGAATATAAATTGAAATGGGGGGTGAAAGAGAGAAAGAAAGAAAAGAGAAAGAAAACAAAGAAGAAAGAAGAAAGAAAGAAAAAGAAAGAAAGAAAGAAAGAAAGAAAGAAAGGAAGGAAGGAAGGAAAAGAAAGAAAGAGGGGGAGGGAAATCCAATAGTTAAAGAAGAGCTTTTTCTAGTACTTTTGAAATGACTAATAATGGGTATCAAACTTCTATGGCATTCAACTCTACTGGTTACAGTTAAAATAATGATGTCACTGTTTTATTTAAAGATGCCAATATTTACAATGAGCAGGAAACTCAATCATTTGCCACTCTTAAATTATGATTAAAATCTTCAGCTATCAACTTGAAGTGTGTGAAGGGTACAGGGCTTCACAGAATTATTTTAGGGACTGAGCAAAGGGCAGAGAAGACGCCCCTCAGAGAGCAGCCCACCCCTCAGCTCCAGCATAGTCCAGGTCTCAAAATGTTTCCAGAGAAACTGGACATCTGGATTGCCTCGGTAGAATTTACCTAATTTTTTATATGTTGGTTCAAAAAACAGTTTAAACACTGTGCAAGCCAAAGAAAACACACCTACGAGCCAACATTTTTTTCTACCTTGGCTCTAAGCAACACTCAACACCCGGTGTCAAGTTTTCCATACACCTCAAGAAGATCTGCGCACTTAAGAAACCCTCACTGAGCACTTCCTCTGTGCCAGACGCTACCCTAGGCCCTGGGAGGAGAGCGGCAGCTGACGCTCTACCTCTGCCCTCAAGGACGACACAGCCTAGAGGCAGATGAACAAAGGTTCGCAATGAAGTCAGTTAAATTCCACGCTAGAGTTACGTCCTAAGTACGGTGTCTGCCGGACCTTTTCTTGGATTAAGTCAAGAATAAATGGTTTTATTTGCAAAGCCATTGGAATAAAAAGAGGGCAATACTAGAAGCAGCAAGGGTGGTGTTTGGCATAGCTGCCTTGGTAAAGCCCAAGAAAGCAGATAGAAATCAAGACCATGGCTATCCCAGGATGTTCAGGGTCGTTTTTGTTATTAGGTGCCATCAGGTTGGGTCCAACTCATAGCAACCCTATGTACAACAGAACGAAACTCTCCCAGACACTGTACCTTTGCACTTTGTCAGTGCTTCTCTGCTATTTGTAGGGTTTTCGATTACTGATTCAGGATTGTTTCAGGAAAGGGCTGCCAAGCTCTTCTCCCACTTTTGCAGTGCTGGGGATCGAACCCAGGGCCAGAGAGAGCACAGAGCAGCCCTCTACCAATTGATGTAAACCCCAGCTCAGGATACTCGGGGAGTAAGGAAGAACACCCACAATGAAACAAAAAAATAGCCCCACTCCTCATTTTCCATTCTTATGTTAAAAGCAGGCACATGGTGGAAATAAGCCATTGAGATGGGATCCAAAAATAATCTTAACTGGGCACCAGAGCTCATATGAAAATTCTTCTTTTAATCACTTCTGTAAGGCAGCTAAAAGGTACCAACACCAAAACTTAGCTTGGGAAGCAATCAACCCAATCTGCTTCTTTGAAAGATTAATTAGAACAGAGATTACTGATGGCTGCAGATGAGCTGGGTCCACGGATGGGGCAGAGTTGAGATGAGAGGAAAATTGTTGTAAAATCACACAAACACAGCTGCGGGCCAAACATGGAGATGTTGCCTAAAATCTGCTTCTTCCAGAGCCCGTAACTCAATTCTGAGGGATAGTGCTTGAGTTATAAAAACCCCAACATCGGGAACAGCATGTGGCAGTACCCGGACACACCAGGCCAGGGGCCTGCACAAGGCAGCGGGGAGCCCACATGGCCTGACCTAGCACGCTGAGCCCACAAGAGCTGCGGCTGCCTAGGGAAAGGGCCCAGCCTCGGAACTAGGAAAGGAGCCATAAACATGGGCTGATCTTACCTAAAACAAGAGGCAAGGGCTTGCTTAAGACACTCCAAGGATCTGCTCTGCTAAGACCCAGTTCGGAAGGAGAGAGAAGAAGAAACCAGAACAGACATCAGATACCATCTCCATTTCCCCTACCCCATGGGGGCCTGGAAGAAAAGTTTGCTCCAATGGAGGGCTGCTTCCTCCTGCCCGCAAGGAGATTAATTTGGAGACTCTTCTGGAAATTCTGGTAGGAGGACCCAGAATTTGTACACATTGCTACTGGGCAGAGCGCTGTGAGAAAACTCAAGATTTCCATGGCACTTACCAGAAAAATAGCAATGTTGGCAACAGTTCCGCAGAGCTCTTAATTCCCCAAGAGAAAAAGTGGGAGATGAGGAAGACACAGAAGAGAAAGGACAGAGCAGGGCTGAGCAGGAGGGGCTACTCTGCCCGGACTCACATGGCCGTTGTTATGGTTTCAATCTGACATGCCCCCCACAGGCGCCTGTGTGGCAGGCTTGGTCCCCAGTGCAGCCGTGTTCAGAAGTGGGGCTCTGGGGAAGTGATTGGATCATGAGGGCCCTGACCTCATCAACGGATTAATCTATCAATGGCTTCACAATCCAACGGGCTATTTGGCAGATGATGGAAACTAAGAAGGTGCAAACCTAGTAGAAGGAAGTGAGTCCTTGGGGGCAGGATTGCCCTTGGAGGCTGTACCTTGTCCCTGGTCCCTTTCTCCCCACCTTTCTGCTTCCCAGCTGCCATGAGGTGAGCAGTGTTCCTCCACCATGCCTTCTGCCATGATGTTTCTGCCTAACCACAGCCCAAAGCAATGGAATCAGCCAACTGTGGACTGAAACCTCTGCAACCTTAAGCCAAAATATATCTTTCCTCCTTAAAGCTGCTCTTCTCAGGTGCTTCGTCACAGCAATGGAAAGCTGACTAACACAGCCACCTACCAAAGGCTACTATGGAACCCAGTTGGAGGAGCCCTGGATTGGGGGCTACTAAATATCTGAAACCAACTATTCTATAGTAAGCTGTCCCCCAAAACTAACAGCACATCCTCAATGCATTAGATGTCAGAAGCCCTGAATTCCAGTTGTCATGATTTGAACGGAAAATGTCCCCCAAAGGTCGTATGCTTTAACATTGGGTCCCCAGCTGGTGGCGCTGTCCTGGGAGGTTATGGAACCGTGGGAGGCATGATCTAGCTTGGTGGAAATGAGTCACTGGGGGCAGATCTTTTGGAGGTTTTTACCTGGGACTCAGGGTTCCAGGAAGCTCTCTCTGCCTTCTGTCCCATGATGCCATGAGGATATCTGCCACAGGGTCTACCTCCATCACCTCCACACCTGACCTGCTGCCAGTTTGGACCAATCCTCTAACTGTGAGCTTCTAATAAACCTTTTCCTGAATAAGCTTGTTTCCTTTGTTTTTTCTGCTATAGCAACAAGAGTTGACTAATACACCAGTCCTAACCATGGTGACCTTTGCCAGCCACTTGGTCTTCCTGCAGCCATATCCCTGTCTAGCCACTATGGAGGTTAGACCAAAACTTAGTAGCACATAATCTCTTTGGTGCTTCCTATTCCAACATGCTCTCATTCTCCTACTTGGGTAATTACAACCTCATTCATGAAAAACCTCCATGATGTTTCACTTCCTGGAGTTTTATGGGATACTTCTACTGTCTGAATTAAGTATCCAATGGATACTACAACCATTTTACTTTGGAAGGGAAAAGAGCCAAAATTCAGAGTAATACAGTTCTCAAATGCACTATTAATACCAAAAGGAGTTAGTCTTAAAGTAACAGTTACAAGTACAGATCCTAGAGCTGATCTGCCTTCACTTTGCCATCTGTAAAATGGAAATAACAACAAAAACCTACATTACAGAGTGATCACGAAGGGTCAGGGAATATTTATAAAGCACTTAGAACAAAATCTGACCCAAGGCACTGCATATTTCAGTAACTGTCACTGTCCTATCTACTGCCAAGAAGCAGCTGCAGAATTATGTTATAGTCAACCTGGGGGGACGCAGGGCTGCCTGTGATGGGGGAGCTCACCTGGAGCAGTGCCAAAGCCCGGCCCCGCCTGCCCCCAGCTCCCAGGGAAAGGCGGCTCTCCTCTGCCACCCTACCGCCGCCCGCCAGGGACCACTGGGCCAGCTTCCAACTGTGCTGCAGGTCCCTCACCTCCAACCCCTTGCCTCAGACTCTGAGGGCCATTTCCAAGGCCCAGTGCAGCTCATGCCCCCATATCCTGGATATTTTAATGGCTTATGTCACCAACACTACAATCATTTTTGCCTTGAATTCAGCAGCCATCATGATGTGACCCTTAACTGTCTTTCTAACGTCATTTCCTGTGGTTCCTGCATGTAGCCTTCATGCTCAGCTACCGAAACCACTGTCCACACTTTGTCTATCCTGCCATCTCCCCCATGTTGTTGTTGTTGCTAGGCACCATCAAGTCAGTCCAACTCATAGCAACCCCATGTACAACCAAACAAAATACCACCCAAGACTGTGCCACGTACACAATCTTTTTTAATGTTTGAGCCACTGTTGAGCTATTGTATTTCTTCTCATTTTGAGTTGGGCCACATCAGTAAAAGGAGGCCCCAGGGGGCTTTACCCCATTCCCATCATTAAGGTCAACTCTACTTTGAGAAGGCAACTCTTTCCCAGTCATTTCTTGAATGCCTTTACAGCCGGAGGGAGAGGGGTCATTTTCCGGCACTATATTGGACAGTGCTTCTCTGCTATTCATAGGTTTTTTTTGTTTTTTTGTTTGTTTGTTTGTTTTGCCATAGTGGGGGTTGAACCCAGGGCCTTAAGCCTGCATGCTTTGCAAGTGCTGGACCACTGAGCTGCGGCCCCAACCCATTTTTTTACTTTTTGAGACAGGCTCTCGCAAAGTTACGCAAACTGCGTCTGGTCTCAAACTTGAGATCCTCCTGCCTCCGCCTCCCAAGCCACTGGGATTACAGGCGTGCGCCACTGCGCCCGGGTTTCATAGGGTTTTTAATGGCTAATTGTTTCGAGAGTGGGCTGCCAGGTTGTTCTCCTTCGTCTGTCTTAGTCTGGAAGCTCAGCTGAAATCTGTCCACCATGGGTAGCCCTGCTGGTATCTGAAATACCCGTAGCATAGTTTTCAGCATCACAGCAACATGCAAGTCCCGACAGCACAAGCTGACAGGCACGTGGGGGATCTCCCCCATGATGTGACATAATCACAAATGTACCTTTGGTCTTCGCTGCTGGCTCCTGGCACAGAGTTCCTAAGCCCCTTAGAATTCCAGAGTGAAGGGATGAGAGGAGCATCTTAGGTATTCATCATGAGCCCCTCTGAAGCATACCTGGGCTTATGCTAATGAGGCAGTTCTAGAGGAACAGGAGCTATGGGCTAGAGGAACAACATGCAATGTAGGATCGGGACTTTCCCTGCCAGGGAGGGGGGAAGGGGTAAACGTGGAGTCCATCACCAGCTGCCAATGATTTACTCAATCATGCCCACATAACGCTATCTCCATAAAAACCCTCACTGAAGGGCTTCCGAAAGCCTCTAAGTGCATGAACACGTGGAACTGCTGGCAGGCCAAGACAGGGCACAGAGGCTCTGTCCCCAGCCCTCCACCAACCCCTCACCCTGCCCCACACATCTCTCCCATGTACCTGTTCCTGAGTTGTGCACTTGGTAATAAACCAGAAAACTAAAGCAAAGTATTCCCCTGAGTTTGGTGGCCCATTACAGCAAAAAAATCAGAACTGAGGGGGCCATGAGAGTCCTGGACTACAGTCAGTGGGGAAGAAGTACACGTCACAGCCTGGGACTGGGATTGGTGTCTGGGGTGCGGACAGTCTTGTGGGCCCTCTGAGCCCTCTGTCCATAGCGTCTGTGCTAACTCCACATGGGGCCATAATTAAATGATTCGTACCTCACTGATGCCCGGAGAGTTGGAGAGCTGCCTACGGTGAAGGAAAGCCCACACACTCGGGGTGAGGAGTGAGCACTAAGGGTAAAAAACACACTTTTTCCCTCTGCCTCCCACCCTCCGGGCCCAGCCGATGCTCCCCACGGAGGTGCTTCTGGCCTGGCACATTTGTCCCGTCCATCATCCCCCCTGCTAACTTGCACTCCTCCATGCCTCAAGGTTTGGCTCATGTCTCCCTTAGGGGGAACTAAGGTTTCCATTTCCAAACTGATGCAGCTCTGATCTCTGCACACAGAAGCAGGACAGTGTCTTCTCAGAGCTGGGTCTGAGTCCCAACTTGGCCACTTACTGACTGAATGTGCCTGAGAAGAAAAACAAAAATCTCTGCCCCCATCTCACTAAGGTCATGAAGATAAATGTTGAAAAATATATTTGATAGATAGACAGATAGATTGTTGTTGTTGTTGTTAGGTGTTGTTGAGTCAGTGTCCAACTCATAACGACCCTGTATACAACAGGCGAAACAGTATTGTCAGTGCTTCTCTGCTATTCATAGCGTTTTCAATTGTGGATTGATTTTTGGGAATGGGTTACCAGGTCCTTCTCCCAAGCCTACAGCATCTGGTGTTCCCAGGCATTCTCCCACCCAAGTACTAACCAGGCCTGACCCTGCTTAGCTTCCAAGATCTGACAGGATCAGATGCCACAGAGATACAGCTGCAGGTTGATAGATGTTGTTGTTGTTAGTGCCATCGAGTCGGTATCCGACTTATAGGGGCCCTGTACAACAGGCGAAATGCTATTCTCAGTGCCTCTCTGCTGTTCATAAGGTTTTCAATGGCAGATTGATTTTTGGGAGTGGGTTGCCAGATCTATCTCCCAAGCCTACAGCATCTGGTGTTCCCAGGCGGTCTCCCATCCAAGTACTAACCAGGTCCATCCCCACTTAGCTTCCGAGATCTGACGGGATCGGATGCCACAGGGCTACAGCTACAGGCCAGGGTGATTGACAGATATACATATATAAATATATGTCATGTTTCTGTGACATCTTAGTTTCTCTTCACCTTCTGTCCCTTGTGGAATGCATTACTTTTCAAGTTCTTATTATGGTTATTTAGATTTGTAAGTTTTCTTCCCTACTAACACTATGATTGCCTTGAGTAAAGTATTTTTTACTTTCTCAAACAGCCCAGCACAATGAGTTACACTGAGAAAAGGCTAAAAGAAAATGTATTTCTTCAAAAAGGAAGGAAATTCTGTTAAAAACTTGAACTCAAAAGTACAAAGCAACATGGTGGTTCCTAGGGGCTGAAGAGTCGGGAAGATGTTGGTCAAAGGGTATAAAATTTCAGTTAGAAGAAATAAGTTCAAAAGATGTGCTATACAACCTGGAGACTAGAGTTAATAGCAATGTCTCATATTCTTGAAAAACGGGAAGAAAGTAGATTTTGAGTCCCTTTACTATGTACTGAAAAAGATAGTCATTCCGCAATGTATACATATTTTAAAACAGCATGTTGTATGTGATAAAAATGATGATGATGAATAAATACAAAGGAAGAAAATTCTAGCACATGCTACAACACAGATGAACTTTGAGGACATTATGCTAAGTGAAACAAAGACATGCATGTCATGCTTCTGCTTATATGAGGTTCCTAGAGATAGAGACCCCATGTGTCTGTCACCTTGTCGTGCTATGGGGGCTTGCATGTTGCTGTGTAGCTGAAAGCTATGCCACTGGTATTTCAGATATCAACAGGGCCACTCATGATGAACGGGTTTCAGCTGAGCTTCCAGATTAAGACAGACTAGGGAGAAGGACCCACAGCCAAAACAATTAGCCATTGAACACCCTATGAATACCAAAGAAGCACTGTCAAATATAGTGCTGAAAAACGAACCCCCTTGGCTGGAAGGCATTCAAGAAATGACTGGGGAAGAATTGCCTCCTCAATGAAAAGTCAACCTCAATGATGAGAATGGGGCAAAGCCCCCAGGACCTCCTTTTACTGATGTGGCCCAACTCAAAATGAGACATAGTGGCTGCAACAATGGACTCAAACATAAAAAGATCATGTGCATGGCACAGTGTTGGGTAGTGTTTCATCCTGTTCTACTTAGGGTCACTACGAGTCAGACCCAACTCAATGGCACCTACTAACATCAGAGGTAGAAATAGAAAGTATAGAAAGTAGAATGGTGGTTGCCAGGGGCTAATCAGAAGGAGAAATAGGGAGTTACTGTTTAATGGGTACAGAATTGCTGGGAAAATAAGAAAGTTCTGAAGATGGATGCTGGTGATGGTGGCACAACAACGTGAATGCCCTTAAGGCCACTGAATTGTGCGTGTAAAGCAGTTAAGATGGTGAATTTTATGACCTCTATATTTTACCACAATGAGAAAAGAAAATCTATTAAGTGAATAAATGAATGATTTATACTTAGTATGTATATTCTTTTCAAATCATTTAACTATGTTAACTTATATTGTGAATGGCAGTAGCTATCCTATAAAAATTTAGCGATATCCCAGATCATTCTGAGGAGGAAGCTCTATTTTGAGTCCAGAAGGATTTGGTTCTAGTCATCCAAATTTATTTACATTTGCAATTACAATGCACTGTACCTGGCACTGTGGAGAAGAGAGAATTCCTATTTTCAAATTCATCTACAGGTAGTGCAAGGACTTTTTGACAGACCTCCCAAATTCAACCAACCAGGGTGATATGGTTTTCTTTAAGAAACATTTGAAAACCATCATGCTGCAAGGGAATATTTTATTCATGCCAGTCTAAGTAGTGACAGGAAAATATTCAGTACTCAAAATGGAATGAAAAAAAAAAAAAAAAAAAGGTCAGCATGAATTTCTAATGGCATCTGGAAAACTGGCAAAAGAATTAAGAAAATGGGAAGTGCCTGCTGATCCCAGCTGGAGTGAAATTGCTTTGCTGTGGAAACCCTAAGTAGAAGATAAGCTTCTAAGATCGATTGCTAGGGGCATTTTCTCTATATGTGATACTGACCTAAGAGCGCTAGGAATTCCCAAAGACAATCCCGTGGAAAGTTCATTTACACAGTGATTCCAATTTAATCAGGGAAAAAGATACCTACAGCGTGTCCCCAGTGCCCCATCAGGTTTGAAGTTAAAATATTTCATCTTACATTGAGAACAAGAAGAATCCAGGCAAAAATCTGACTTAACACAGAAGATAAATCTTTCCCTCAAGCTGCACAGGGCCAAAGACAGGCATCCCAACATCCCATCCCTCAGGAAAGGTTGTCCTCACTCTGAACAGAAGACAGTGGGAGCTCAACACAGCAGGCTGCAGTTAGCCATCATGGAGTCTGCACCCCCACCTCACGCACCCCTCCCTCAGTGCCTGGCTATGAGCACATCAGTCAACGCCATGCTGCAGCCCATTCATTTGATCCCTAAGTCAGGACTCTGTTCAGCATTCTCTATTCACCTACATGGAGACCAAGTGCCTTCTGTGGGGGTGGCTGGACCCGCACTTGCACTTCAGACCCCGTTGTGTGACCGTGACCCTTGACCGTGAGGGGAACTGAGAGACAGAGACCTAGGCGCCTTCAGAACCCCTGAGCTCACGCTCCACCTTGGCCCAGTGCTCTCATTTGGGTTTTACTCTGGCATCCTGAGCACGATTCTATCCCTAACCAGTTCCATGATCCAAAATAAGATGCCCTACTCTCTGTGCCTGCTTCTCTGTAAAACAAGGGGATAAAGATACACAGACAGACAGACAGAGATCCAGCTCCATATACCAAGTCCCTTCCAGCTCCAGAGTTCACTCTGAGTGAAACAGAGACTGGACCTCTTTAGAGTCTCTCAGCCACTTGAAGAAAACCACCACCAGGCAGACTGAAAATTCTGTATCAGCCTTGAACATGGACACACCGTGTACTGCCAGTGCTTTATAAAAGGGCAAGTGAAACATTCACATGATCAATTCATTCCTCCAGAGTGGTTTATCGGTCATGCACATGACCCGAAATGAAATGACACCCAGGACCACAGATAGCACTAAATGACCCACGAGAAACGGGGCCTTCTCTTCCAAGTTCAAGGAGAGTATCTACTACAAGCGTGTATGCTGAATTTGCTCCCTCCCTTGACCTAAATCTAGATGGAAAACATCAAAAAAAAAAAAAAAAAGAAAAAAGAAAAGAAAAGAAAAGAAAAAAAGAAAAACTTGGAAGACTGCGGGTGACAATGAAAGCCACAGATTTTGTTACCACTCTCCTCTGTCCTCTTCCTCAAAAAGAAAGCGGCTTCAGAGAGAAGCTACTTGACAAGGACACAGTGTCAAAAAAGAGTGTTTCCTTATAAATAAAACTTTCAAACCCATGGCCATTAACACTCACCCAAAATAACTGGACGATGGCCAACCGGGAAAGGGCAAGTTACTAAAACCAGCCCTCCAGCCTCCAAGAGGCTCGGTGGAATTCTTTTTGCTGTGCGCAGGGAAGGATGCAAAGCCCGGTCATTTTGCCAGTGTGCTGAGAGGCACAATAACTAGGTCACATTCTCACTCAGGCCTGGACGGAGCCACTTGACTGCTCTGAGCCGGCCTCCCCCTGCCCCGTGCACAGGCTGAGCCTTATTCTCATTCTCGGCACTTCTCCTTGAAGCCTGATGATGGCCCTCTGCCCACACACCCCCAATTGATGCAGCATCAGGATGTGCCCGGAACCCTGGATCTCCCAAAGAGCCTGTCCCCAGAACAGTAGCCAAGATGTCAGAACAGCCCCAGGGCTGGTACAGCATGGAACATGCAGGCCAAAGTCAGCAACTTGCTCCTGAAACCTCAGCTCCCTCCATGTGCAATTTAAGAAGGAACCAGCCACGCGCTCTAATGCCACGCTAGCGGGTAGAACATTGCAAGCTGGAGGTGGCCATCCATAGCTAGAAACCTGAATAATTAGTCCCTTCACTCACAGGCTAATGGGCACACATAGACACTCCTGTCTCCTCTCCCAGGTCCCATAAAACAAAACCGCAAGGGACAGGAAGCACTTCCCGTGGAGCGCGGCAGGTAGTATGATTTACATCTTGGGATGTACTCACCCCGCCTTAATGACAATGTGCTTGGCAACAGAAATCACAAGCCTTGCCTTTTCGGAGGCTCACCGAGCATCTTCCTCCGGTGCCAGGCCTTTCAGAACAGCACAAATGTGACTCCAGGAAGGCGTGGTAACAAAATCACATTTATGCCGCATCTCATGATTTCCTAAAAGGTGCGATGTTTTCTTTTCATAGCAGACAAACCTCGATGTTGCCACACGGGTTATCTAAAAAAATGCTGGCATCTCTATCACCAGGCAGTTGCAAAACTGCCTATGAGCACCTCAGAAGCCTCCTGACAATGCATTTTTAGCAATTTATTAATTTAAAAGGCCTGTTAGATGGGAGTATTTTTGCTTCTGCTTTTAACCTCTGCAATTAGCAGAGAGGTAACTCTTCTTGTACGTCTTAGCAGCCTCCAACAGAGATGAAAAACACTCACACAGCCAAATAAGGTTTCCTGGGGAAAGAAGGCTGTCCAGCAGAGCCCAAGGGCCGTAGTCTCCCTGCTTCCAACCTGTTTTACCTGACACCATTATTGGCAGACACAGGATCTAGAAGCTAGAGTCTCATAGAAAGCTGAAAGTGAGAAAATGTGTAAGTTTCAAAGCTGGCTACAATAAGATTCTACACTAACAAGGGCCTGGGATTCTCCCACCATGGAGGGGGGAAACACCTAGAATCCTGCTATAGTTCGGAGATAGTTTGAGTGTATCTCCCAAAGGTTCGTGTGTTGGGGCTGGGTCCCCACTGCAGGGATGTGAAGGTAGTGGGACTTACAACAGGTGAGGCCTGGTGGGAGGTCCCAAGACAAGTCCCATCCAGATTTGACTTCCTGTTTCCGGTTGTGATCCCTCCCTCCTTCCGAAACCATTGTGCCATTGTGGTACCCTCTGCCATGAGGGTATATACCTAAGGAGATTCTTGCCAGAGCCATTGTTAAATTTCAGCCTCTTAAACTGCAAACTAATGTTCTTTTCTTTTGCAGTGCTGGCGACCAAACCCAGAGCTTTGTACATGTGAGGCAAGCACTCTACCGCTAAGCCACACCTCCTGGACCTAAACCTCTTTTAATACTCAGCCCCAGATATTTTTGCTACAGTAATGAAAAACAGACTAATGCAAATAGTCTCCCCAAATATCAGTTAAGAAGTCTCAAGATGAAGACCTCTAGTGAAGATATTTCTGGAGAAAATACCAGACATGACCTGGGCACTGCTGCTCCAGCAATCACCTGGAGCCATTCACAGAACAAGAGAAGATGCTCAGTCTGGCAAGATGCCCACAGAAATAAGAGAGGACCAGGAGCGAGCTGAGGTCCCTTCTCTCCTGCAATTTGCCCCAATTCCTCACTCACTCATGGATGCAACTTGGTATTGGACCAGCGACTGGCAAGGGAGAAGAAAGAGAATTTGCTGGCTTAAGTTCTTTAAATGAATGTACTATTTCAGAACTTAAATTCCAGTAGAGGATAAAGCCAGGCGTGGTGGAACACACCTCTAATCACAGCACTCAGGAAGCTGGGCCAGGAGGATCACAAGTTCAAACAGGCCTGGGATACAAAGTGAAACTGTCTCCAAAAAATAAAAATAAAAAACACTACCAGTAGAGGATAACTAGCATTCGTCAAGAAATTAGTATGACATGATACATATATATAATCACTTTTATTAAGAGTTTATGGTGGCACACGCTTGTAATCCCAGCAACTTGGGAGGCAGAGGCAAGAGGATCACAAGTTCAAGGCCAGAGGCAGCCTACTGGAATTTAGTAAGACCCTGTCTTCAGATAAAAAGTTTTAAAAGGGCTGGGGTTGTAGCTCAGTGGCAGAGCAGTTACAAAAGTTTACATGAGGCCCTGGGTTCAGCCCCCAAGTAAAGCCAAAAAAAAAAAAGAAAAAGGTGTACAATGTTTATATACATCATGTATTTCTTAAAGTCCCAATAATAGCTACCTACTATAACTAATGCTTCTCTGCTCCTCATAGAGTTTTCAATGGCTGATTGTTTTTTGGGAGTGGGTTACCAGAACCTTCTCCCAAGCCTGTTGTACCTGGTGTTCCCAGGAGGTCTCCCATCCAAGTACTAACCCCACCCTGCTTAGCTTCTGAGATTTGACAGATCAGATGCCACAGCAGGTGATAGCAGGTGACAGCCATCTCAGCAGGTGAAATAGTATCTCATTGTGATTCTGATTTATGTTTCCCTGATAGCTAATGATCTTGACCATCTTTTCTGGTGAAATGTCTACGCAGATCCTTTGCCTACCTTTTAACTGACTTTTCTGTTAATTACTGAATTATAAGAGAGTGGTTTGGGGATTTTTCTTTCTTTTTTTTTAAAACATATTTTATATACAAGTCTGTTACCAGATTTTCCAAAAACATTTCTCATTCTGTGGGTTGTCTTTTCATTATCCTGAGGGGGGGGGTTCCTTTTCTTTTTTAGTACTAGGAGTTTGAACCAGGGCCTTGTGCATGCTAGCCAAGTATGCTACGACTGAGCTGAACCCCCCAGCTCCTTTTCATTTTTTATTTTATTTATTATTATTCATTTGTAGTCCTGGGGGTTGAACCCAGATATTCACACACCTTGTGAGTGCTCTAATATAGAAATGCAACCCCAGGTGATTTTTCATTTTTTATTTTGAGACAGGGTCTTGCCTCTGGCCTCAAATTCACGACTGTCCAGCCTCAGCTTCCTGAGTAGCTCACTTGGATTATAGGCATGAACCATAGTGCCTGCCTCCCTTTTTAATTTTTTACTTTGAGGCCGGGTCTTGTTAAGTTGCTCAGGCTGCTTCTGGCCTCAAACTCACAATCTTCCTGCCTCTGCCTCCCAAGTCACTGGGATTATAGGCATGCACACCATGCCTGGCTTCTTTTACTATGTGAATGGCATTCTTTGATGCACAAAAATTTTTGTTGTTTGTGCTTTCAAGGCATGAAGATTTGTACCTATTTTTTCCTAAGAATTTTATAGTTTTAGCTCTTATATTTAGATCAGTGATCCATTTGGAATTCATTTTTGCATATGGTATGAAGTAACAGTCTAAATTCATTCTTTTGTATAGAGATGTCCAATTGTCCTGGCACCATCAGAAAGAATTATTCTTTTTCCCAATGAATTGTTTTAGCATCCTTCTCAAAAATCAACAGATCAAAAAACACGAGTCTTTATTTATGAACTCTCAATTTCAGACCATTTATTTATGTCTATCTTTATGCCAGTACCACTGTTAACAGTGCCCATCCCTTTATGAGTTGTCCTTTGACCTTCCCTCCCTTTGTCCATCATTCTAAATTCTAAAGAAAAGTCACACCTAAGTGATTAAGATGTTAACTGCTACATAATCTTTCTTTGGATTTACAGAACTGAGATCATCTGATGACCTTCAGATCACATCAGAATGTGTAATACCCCTCCTTATCCTTTAATACTATACACAAAGTAGCACAAAGCATGTACTGCTGTAAAGTTTAACTTGCAGAAAAGTAAAATGTTTGTTTAAGGAATTATGGGAACAAGCTCCAAGAGGTCAAGGTCAATTGCTAGTTCCAGGGCTAGTGCCAACCAGAAAAAAAAAAAAGACACATGCCTAAAGATGAAGACCATCAATAGCCTTCCTGTTTACTGTCCCATTGCACCTCCCTTCCCTCTCTGTGAAAGCCTTAGGGCATGCCTGCTCTTTTCTGGCTCTTCGTCCCCCCAATCTTCTCAGGGTGCCTACTCTGGAATAATCCTGATTTCCTTCCCACCACCTCTCAGCCACTGGGTATTAGCTTTCAAGCATTGAGTAGATGGACTTGGGTCCAAAACATCTTACTGTTTTAATTACTGTGGCTTTGTTATAAGTTTTGAAATCATGAAGTATGAATCTTCCAACTTTGTTCTTCATTTTCAAGATTATTTTGGCTATTTGAGTTCCTTGTATTTCCATATACATTTTAGTGCAGGCTTATAATTTTTTGCCAAAAGGTAGCAGGGGCTTTGGAGGTATTGTGTTGGAGCTGTAAATCAATTTGGAGAGTCTGCTCTTTTAACAATATTAAGTTTTCCAATCCAGGGACATAGGATGGCTTTCCATTTATTTAGGTCTACATTAATTTTTTTTCCATGATGTTTTTAAATTTGTATTGTACAAGTCTTATACTTCTTTGGTTATATTTACTCTAAATATTTTATTCCTGTTGATGTTATTGTAAATGGAACAGTTACTTACTTTCACTTTTGGATTATGCATAGCTAGCCTATACATGGGCTGGGATTTAGCTCAGTGGGTAGAGCGCTGCGCTGCAGTCTCTGAGGCCTCGAGTTCAATTCCCAGCATCACAAAAATGGGAGAAGGGCCTGGCAATCCACTCCCAAGGCAATCCCTAAGCACTCAGCCATTGAAAACCCTATGAGGGTCACTATGAGTCGGATACCAACTCGACGGCACCCAACAACAACAGCCTATACATATATAAATGATTTTATATTGATCTTCTATCTTGGATTCTTGATCTAGTAATTACCTAGTGAATTCCTTAGCATTCTCTCTCTACAGAATCATGTCATCTGCAAATTGAAACCCTTTTACTTCTTCCTTAACAGTCTGAATGGCTTTTATTTCATTCTCTAACTGCTCTTTCCAGAACTTCCAATACAATGCTGAACATGAGTGGTAAGAACAGACATCTTTGTATTTTTCCTGATCTTAACAAAAAACATTCATTCGTTCACCAGAAAGTATGTTGTTAGCTCTGCAAGTAGAATTCTTAAACACTACTTGTTTAAAAGGCTTTTAAAAGGCTATTTTAGTGTTATTTCCACTCATAAGAGATTCTGAGTATGCCTATTTCCAAATGCACAATTTCCTCAATGTTTATTTCTCTAAAACAATTTTAACATTCTTTATACTTGTAGTAGGTAGGGAAGAGAAAATGATATGTTTAAAATATCAAGCAATGCTGAAGTTCAGGGAAACCTGAAGTGGACATATTTAATGAAATCCAGTGCCTATGTCTTGTGAAATAAACATCTGCTAATACAAAGTCCAAGCAGTAAGCATTAGTTAAAGTCAATCTGACATTTTCCTAAATTCCAAGCCACTCGTTTCACTGCTGAAAGGAAGACTTCACTCTGAGCATGTTCTAAAACGTAATATCAATTTTTCTTGCTTGGATGTTTCCTGAGTTCTCATTCTGTTGCTCATCAAAATTAGTTCTACTACAAAAGGCTCTTTACAATAACAACAAAAAAATAAATTTAAAGATATATTCTAATAGTAGTTAAATCTGTAAATCCTAAAACAAAGTGGGATTAGTCAATCAAACACTTTAGATTAAAAAAAAACCTACATCCTAGAACCTGAATTATGCAGTTTGATTCCCTAAATAAATTATATTTAAGCAACACCTTCATCAGCTGTGATACATATAGCAAAATAGAGAGAAAAACATCTGGACTATAAAAGACCTGGCCTCATAAACCCAGATCTTTGAATTACTACCTGTGCATCTTTGGGCAAGTTACTTACCCTCTATATGCCAACTTTAAAAAAAGAGAGAAGAGAATAAAAATGACTACCTTGCAGGGACATGGTGGAGACTAAAGCAATTATTATTCATTAAGTACCTGGAACATTGTTGTTGTTGTTGTTGGGTGCTGTAGAGTCAGTATCCGACTCATAGCAACCCTCATAGGGTTTTCAATGGCTGACTATTTCGGGATTTCCTTAGGAGTGGATTGTCAGGTCCTGCTCCCATTTTTTGAGGTGCTGGGAATTGAACTCAGGACCTCGGAGACTACAGCGCAGCACTCTACCAACTGAGCTAAGGGGACTTTTTTGTTGTAGTAGTAGAACTTTTTAACTAAACTGTTGAAGAAATGGTCTACTCCACTTAAATTTCTAGTTTTCAAACTTGTGGTTAAGAATCTTTCCAGGCCTGGGGGTATAGATCAGTGGTAGAGCACTAATTAGCATGCATAAGGCCCTGGGTTCCATCCCCAGCACTACAAAAAAAAATAATAATCTTTCTAAATTATTAGGGTTTTTGTGTATATCAAAGTATTATGGTAAATAAACAACTGGACCTTTCATTTCATTTCTAAGCATACCATGTGCACACTCTTATGTAAATTACCAAAAGAAGCATCAGACTCATCCACAAGTAGCTTAGAATCTAGTGTAAATAAACATGATGCATACCATAAGGACTTTATGTGGTAGGGACAAGGAAATTTCTCCTCCACCTGTGAAGGTTCACTGCAATAAACCAAAAGAGATTAAACAAGGCATGCAAACTTATTAGCATGCAAGAGGAAAAAACCACAACACAGAGAGGAAAACCACAGGGGGATGAGTACCTGCCTGCTAACATTATTCACAAACTTATGTACCCCTTTTTCTATGGTGGGGAGAAGTGCAGACAATGGTTGAGGGCTTGTAAATGATTATTATGGGAATGAACAGTCCATGTAACAGGCTCTTTGGAATTCGAATGAGCCAGCCTTCTTTTCTGAGATAGATAACTGGGATTTTGGGGGAGGGAGGAAGGCAATTATGTCTCCCTTTGCATCCTGGTCTTAGTGCACAGAAGGGGAATTACAGAGGCTATTCCTTTACATGCCTGCAGCCGTACCACTGTGGCATCCGATCCCGTCAGTTCTCAGAAGCTAAGCAAGATCAGGGCTGGTTAGTACTTGGATGAGAGACCACCTGGGAACACCAGGTGCTGTAGGCTTGAGAGAAGGTCCCAGAAACCCACTCCCAAAAGACAATCAATCGGCCATTCAAAACCCTACAATAGCAGAGAAGCATAACAATACTGTTTCGTCTGTTGCACATAGAGTCGCTATCAGACACCCACTCAATGGTACCTAACATTCTTTTACATCGAATTGCTTAGCATGCCAAAACACATGTCCTATTTGTGTGTGGGGGGGGATGGTCTCTGATCCCAACAGCATACAGCATCATTACACAATAAAAGGTGCAGAGATAAAGAGATCAAAGGTGCAGGTCAGGCTGACTACATAGCAGAAGACTTGGCACACATTCTAAAATACGGTTTTCATTAATAGATTCCAAATATTAGCTTATATAATTATACAATTATTGTTCATCCCTTTTCCTTAACAAGATAGTATAGGGAATAAAATCCAGTGAATTGAAAATGTGATGCTGAAGCAATTTTGCCTATATAGTCGAGTCTTCATAAAAACCCTAAATGACAGGGTCAGACAGCTCCCAAGCTGGTGAACACTCCTGTGTGCCTGCAAGGGTGGTGCACGCCAACTCCACAGGCACAGAAGCTCCCGTGCTCGGGACACTTCTGAACCTTGTCCTGTGCATCTCTTCACCTGGCAGATCCCTCATAACAACCAGGTAAACATAAGCAAGGGTTTCCCTGAGTTCTGGGAGCCATCATAGCAAATTACCACACCTGCCTAGGAGGCTCATGGGAACGGCCAGTTTATAGCTACTTGGGCAGAAGCCTGCAGCTGTGAAGTACGGGCAGTCTTCAAAGGAGCCCTCCACCTGTAGGGTCTGCGATAACCACCGCTAGTGAGTGTCTAGTTCATGTGGGAATTGACTTGTGGGACACCCTGCTGGTGTCTGAAGAGTTGGGGGAGAGATTGTGTGAGAAAACCCACACATGGGGTGTCAGAAGCAGATTGAGGGTCCACAAAATCAATTTTTTTCTTTTAAAAAGTTTCACTCTTATTTTATATCCCTAAAGCCCCTGAAGGGCTGGGATTTAGCTCAGTTGGTAGAGCACTGGGCTGCAGTCTCTGAGGTCCTGAGTTCAATTCCCAGCACCGCAAAAACGGGAGAAGGACCTGGCAACCCACTCCCAAGGCAATCCCAAAACAGCCATTGAAAACCCTATGAGGGTCGCTATGTGCCAGATACTGACTCGATGGCACCTAACAACAACAACAAAGCCCCTGAAAGGCCATGTCTACATCCTAAAAACCAAACTGGCAATGGCACTGCCAAACTCATCAGGTCTACCCATGAAACGCTCCTGGTCCCAGCGAGCTGGCACAGCTAAAGTCAATCCAATTAGTGAGAGAGAAAACAGACCACACTTCCAGGGGGCACCAATGCCAGACCTGCCTCCCCCCGGAAAACTCCACCTGTGTTATCCATCCTGAGAAGTGTGCATTGTGTTCTTATGAAAGCTTGCGAATGAGTCTAAAAAGGCAATATATTTTCCTACCTGTGAAAATTACATTCATCTCACAGAAGCTCCTGTCGGAAAAAGATTAGCACCACGCTGGCAAAGGAGGAAAGAAATGAAGGGACAGGACTGTGTCCATTTCACAGCAGCTATTTCGAGAACTAAACCCCCATACTCAACATGTGTTCATTCTACAATCGCAGCCCAGCGAGCTCCCACAAGTTCCCGGTTCCGGGCTTTGCTGAGCTGAGAGCTCTTTAACAGACATGGCAAATTAAGCCAGTATAAGATGTCTATCGTCTGCAAATAGGGCACACACACAGGGCTCCCTCATCATGTCAGCCACCAGGGATCACTAATCAACAACTAAAAGTCATCAGGCAGCAATAAAAATAAACCCAATAATAATTGAGCAGATAAGGGCTCCTCTTATACTTTGTCTCCAGAAAGAAAATCAGTCCCCTGGAGCAGCAAAGCCAGGCATGACGGCAACACAGCCATCAAGCACAGAAAACAATGCCCATTCCACGCCGTGCAGCTTGCTGACAGTCAGGGCAGACGCTGATGGAGCACTTGCGCCGGGGCAGGCGGCATGCTGCAAACTTTACATGTTCGTTCATTTCAATCTGCCAGCAGCCAGAGACAAGGGCTCCCAACTACACTGCACTCTCACCCTGGTTGGGCTGTAGATAAAGCATGACGGATGAGGCAAAAAGGAAAAGGAAAGCCATTTGACTCTGACACAGGAGAGGCTACATGCCTTTTTTTCTTTTTTCAGTACTGGGGGTTGAACCCAAGGCCTCAAGCTCAGGTGCTCCGCCACTGAGCTGCACTCCACCCCCTTTTTAATTTTTTTTTATTTTCAGACAGTGTCTTGCTAAATTGCACAGGCTGCCTCTGGCCTCCAACTTGTGATCTTCCTGCCTCAGCCTCCAAAGTCGCTAGGATTATAGGCACGTGCCGAGGTATCGGCTCTAAGTATATTTCTGCTCCTTAAAGAACTTGAGCATCTTCCAGGCACACTGGTGCATGCCTTTAATCCCAGTTACTCAGGAGGCTGAGACAGGAAGACGGCAAGTTCAAGGTCTGCCTAGGCTACATCCTGAATCCAAGACCAGCCTGGGCAACTTAGTAAGACCCTGTCTCAAAAGAAAAAAAAAATACACACACACACACACACACACACACACAGACATGTACATATGTATACACACACACGCACACACACAGAGGTTTGGGGGTGTAGCTCAGTGGTAGAGCAGGTATCTAGCAGGCCCTGGATCCAAATCCCCAGCGCCAGGGGGTGGGGCAGAAAAATAGTGTCCAAAATCTCAGTGCAATAATGGAAAGTCCCCTATGCATAACAACTTGGACAATTTCCACTCAATCTTCCACCTATTTGCTGCGTGGCCTTGTAGAAGGGCCCCTAGCCAACCCAGGCCTCTGTTTTCTCAACCTGATCAAAGAACAAGATGTTCACAAGGCCCTCTCCAGATTCAACATTCTGCAACTTGGAAGTCCGAAGTGTCTGCACGTCTGCTCAAAGTCAAGCGAGGGCCTGTTAAAGCGCCCGCTCTGTTCAGCCTGGTTGCCAGAGGAATGTCCTACAGGACATGCTCCACAAGGACGCATGATGCTCTTCCAGCTCTTCCAGCCTCCCATTTCTTAAGAAATGCTACCGAAGAGTTCTCTTTTCAGGATTCGGATTTTCATCCCAACTGCTCAGGTCTTGCTGCGACCACACCAGAAAGTGAGCAGCACTAGTTTTATGACTTTATAAGGTGCTGGGCCTATTGTTAGAGCTCAATGTATACACAAAACTGACCTTCTTTTGCTATTATTGCCAGGGCACAGCTGGTTCTTCTTTCCACTTTTACCTCCTTTATATTTCTAAGTCTAAAAGGAAAAAGGCAGCTTTCAACTAAATCAAAATGGAAGAGGTTTATAAAATGCCCCAGCTACTTCACACAGACAGATACTTTTTATTGTTTTCATCTGAACCTCAAACTATTCGTGTTAACCCAAAAGAAATGGAAAAGTGACCAAATAGCCAATTATGTCATTACTGAGCGTGTAAGCCTTGACTTAGGAGACAAATGCTCTCAAACATATATTGACTAGGGTAGCAGCTCAGCAAATATCCCATTTTATAAGGGCAACAATCACATGAAAAGCAGAAGTGACATTATGTCATCTGCTTCATAAAAGGAAAGATACTTTTTGGCCTACTTTCTGTTGCCAGACTGAATAATTACTACATAAAACAGGCTACAAGTGTGACGGATTCCTTAAAGCATTACAAGCCCTCACGCTCACGTTTCAAAACCATTGATCCTCTTAATTGGAAGCTGGAATGGTATCACAATAATTGCTCCAGAAAAAAAGGGGTTTTACCTTGGTGTTCAATCAGATACCTGATGCCTCTTCTTTACTGGGTCCTTATTCCAAACCCCCCCCCCAAACAGTTGTCCAGGCCAAACACTGACCCATCTGTCACACCCCTCTCCCATCTCTACCTGCAAAGACAGCTCTAAGACACTGCAGGTACATGACAAATGAATTGGAAATATCAGAATAGAAAACACGTCAACAAACACCCTTTTTTTCCTATCTCTGCTAGATATGTAGAAAATACCCTGGAAGGGTCCCTTCTAAATGCTCGTAGAGAAAATTCATGCCTTTCTCATGTTTGTAGCCATAGGATCTATAACATAGTAGATGCATCTATCTGTCAACTACACTACTCTCATCAAGTTGGTGCACCAAATAGTCAATGTTTCAAGCTATGCTCTGACTTACCATTTACCAGGAGCCTTCACATCCTTGCCCTTTATATGCAAAGGCAACATCTCAAAACAACAGCCCTTCCTTTTTTTTAAGTTATTCTAAAAGATCTATACTGATCTATCCACTTTATGACACATTTCTGAAAGAGACTGATGTGAGTGTATCACTATAAGTTAGAAGTAATACATCTGGCCATGAATCAAGTGGCAAAAACTGGCCCCAAATTAAGTGATTTCAGCTAGCACTTATTGAGAAAATAATAAATGCCAGGCATTAAGCAAGCCAAACAAACAAACCCGATGATGATTTATCTTCTCAAAACTTCATCACAACCTTATGCCATGTATACCACTATGATGTTTACCTTATGGATTCTAAAGACAGACTCAGCATTGTGCAGACAGATGCCTGGCACATAGCAGAGCTGAGAATCAGGAGAGGGAATGCTTTATCCACCCAGACACCACTGCCTACTCATGAGATCCACTGACCGAGAAAGCCTACAGGCTGCGGCATCCTAGAACCACCTTAAATGTTTTCAAAATACTGCCACAGAGACTTCTTTTTAAATATGCTAAAAAATGTGTACTCATATCTGGGTAGGAGATCTCACAATAAAAGGTATTTCCACGTACCCAATAAACTTAAGTCAATAAACATTAAATGAAGCAGAGGCCCTTTGCAAGTCCGATCCCTGGATGGAACATCTATGAAAGTGGCCCCAGAAGGAATCTGAATCAAGGACCCCAGAGGTCCTGCTGGACTCCAGAGAGTGAGGCCCAACAGCCAGTGGGATGACCTGTGAGCTCAGCTGCACAGGTTGGACACTTGCTCCAGAATGAACCAAACGCAAAATCAGAATTGTAAGCTGGATGCTAAACAGCTCACTCAGCTCCTCACCCCTCTGGATGTTAACGCAATGCAAGATTCAGTTTTCGCTGCTTCTTATTGCTAAGAAGTTGCCTGTGACAACAGGAAAAGGTCACCTTCCACATAAATCATTAGAGAAACAGATTTCAAAACAGATCCTAAACAGAAACAATGAGTAACTTTGCATATCTGGCTGGCACATCTTTCTTAATAGAGTGAGTGTTCAACATTTTTAATTTTCCTATTGCCTATCTCCTGGTGTTTTCCAATTATTGAAAATACGAAGAACCCACTCATGGTACCCAATATAGGATGACATCTTTATTATACAACTAATTAGTGACTCTTTGAAGAAGCCCTGAGAAAAAACGAATCCTATTGAATAAACTGTTGAATAACATTTATAATACATTGTAACAAGAAAAGAAAAATAATTATTCTATGGTGCTCAATAATAACAACAAAACAAACCTTAAGTGAGAGAAAAGCACCCAGCTTCTCTCTCTCCTCTCACTCACCTGCCATCGTTGTTCTTACTGTTAGGTGCCGTTGAGTCAGTACCTGACTCATAGCGACCCTACATACAACAGGGGAAACACTATTGTCAGTGCCTCTCTACTGTTCATCGGGTTTTCAATGGCAGAATGATTTTTGGGAGTGGTTTGCCAGGTCTGTCTCCCAAGCCTACAGCACCTGGTGTTCCCAGGGGGTCTCCTATCCAAGTACTAACCAAGTCCGACCCTGCTTAGCTTCCGAGATCTAATGGGACCAGATGCCACAGCGCTACGGCTGCAGGCACCTGCCATAGGGGACCAGCTAAGCATCTGCTCATACAAGAGGGAGAAGAACTAAAATCATACTTCTGTATGTGCTTTTGGCCATTTGAGAAAATAAACCAGACTTTCCTGATTTTTTTGGATATCTAACTGAATTTTCCAACTGAGCTTTTGTCAGTGGATAGCTAAGCTATAAATGATGCACATTTTTCCAAAGAACATTACATTTTTTTTTCCCTCCAGAATCCTGAGTCAAGCACTCTAGTTGGTTGTTTTGTGTTCAGATTTTTTTTTGTTTATTTGTTTTTGTTTTTGTTTTTCTACTCACAAATAGTCTGATTTGAAATCTCAGGATTCTCTGGATATTTTAAAAGCGTTTTCTTCATTTTGCCAGGACAAAAATAGCCACACAGTAACAAAATGTATTCTTGACCTATAAAGTGGTTATTAAGCCCATTCCTTTCCACATAGATTTCACACAAGCCTGCTCCAGACCACAGACTCCAGGCCCAGCACCCTGACCTACAGACTGGGTCAGATACAAGGGCCAGCTCCAGGCTCAAGGGCAAGGACCGGAGCAGAGGTAAAGCTCTGGAGACTCAAAAATCACTGAAGAGTCCACACAGAAACCCAAGAAGGTCCCCCTGCCTCACTCCCAGGACCACATAGAGGCAGAGTCCACCCAGGACCCAGTTCTACCTCAGTCTGCTGTGAGCTGAGCACAGCCTTCCAGAAGATTCCTCAGACAGATCTCAGTTCAAATTCCTGCCCTGGGACTTATCGTGTGACCTGAAGCCAGTCAGTGCTCATCTGTCAAACAGTACTTAAGCCACAGGATGGCTGATGGATTAAATGACCCATCAGATAGTTAAGTGTCTGGGGAGTACCCGTGCCCTGTAGATATTCAAATACTAGAAGCCATGTTATTCTCTATCAAACCACCTCCATACCTTCCCACTACCACCAGCCCTGGCACCCTCCTGGGAAAACCTAGTACACACAGAAAATAGATCAGGGATTGGACAGGAGAAATTGCAGGGGTTTTGTTTTGTTTTGTTTTGTTTCCCACTCAGAAGGTTTGCCCCAAGCACTGAGAGCAAGAACAACTCTTACTTCAGAATCAAGGAATCCAGGACACTGAGACAAAGAGTTGGTTACATTTTGAGGGAAAACTAGGAGACACTAACTGTAGATGTCCATAAATTTCTCATGCTATCTTCAGTTCTACAGATATCACAGCTTCTGAAGAAAAATAACAGAAAACCAAAGCATCATCATCTGCTTTTCAAACAAACTGGAATGCGGAGAAAGATCATAAAGCTAGTAAAGGGACCAGGAATGGTGGCTCGTGCCTTTAATCTTAGCCCTTGAGAGGCTGAGGCAGGAGGATTGTGAGTTGGAGGCCAGCCCGGGCTACAAAGTGAAATACTTTCTCTAAAAACCAAAAACTAAAAAAGAAAATTATAATCACTAATGGGCCCAATCTGTGAGCGTAAAAAATGAAAATGCCAAATACACACTGCTTCCAGGGATGATCTCAAGACTTCAAAAAACCACATTCATGGGGAGGAACTCTAAGAAGGGAACTAACAGAATGGTATTCAACACAGACGCAACTAACTTTGGCTATCCAATTAATAGGAGGGGGTATAAAACCAAACGCCATTAGTATCTATCTTCCATATTATCAAAGAAAGAGCTTTTATGAAGCAACAGCAGCACTAAGTGTACATCCTAAAGCTCTTTCTCTTACAACTCTTCTTTCTCTGAACAGAGTCCAATGGCAACCATGAAAGGGGCCTGTCACCAGGAAGTGAGGCAAAGCCCACTCCACCGCAGCTAATCCCCACGGTGAGTAATCCACATGGGAAAAATGGATGATTCGTTGAAAGACGAAATCCAGAGGAAGAAAATATGGGAGAACATTCTCAGGAGCTTATCACTAGTGAAAACATTTAGAAAAGCAAGCTCCCTCAGTGACCATGGTGAGCAATTCCAGGGCATAAGATTTTTTTTTAAAGCAAACCAAACTCTATGTATTACACAGTGTGCTAGGTATTTGGGGACATACAGAGGCAATCAGTGTAAGAAAATGTCCCTGTGTGAAAAGGGCTTTTGGTAGCATCAGACAGAGAAAACTGACGCAAAAGAACATGGCCCTCAGTAGTGTGATCCTAAGACTGAAAGAATGCAGGTAAGGGGAACCCCAAGAGGGCTGCGCATGTCTGGGAACCTCAAGGGAAGGGATCAGACTCAAGCTGACCCCAACAAATCTGTAGGCAGGCTCTGGAAACAGGAGGCAGTCCCTGAATGGAGGTAGAGATTAGAATAAGTGTAGGGCCATATACAGGACACTGTACTGAAGTCACCAGGAAGAATGGGAGCACATCTCCCATTTGTCACTGAAGCCTTAGCTGGGACAACACTGGCCCCAAGTCAGCATTTGAACTTTTAGGAAATGAATCTATGCCTGTCATCCAGGAAGCAGAGCACTTGAGTAGTGTTCGTCCATCAGCTTTCCATCACCGTAACAAAATGCCTGGGATAATCAACTTAAAAAGAGGAGAGGTTTACTTTGGCTCATAGTTGCAGAGGTTTCAGTCCAGAGTCATTTGGCGCTGTTGCTTTGGGCCAGTGGCAGCACAGTATATCATGGGGGGAGCGTGTGGCAGAGGAGGGCTGTTCACTTCATTGCAGCCAGAAAGCAAGAGAGAGGGGGAAGGGCCAGGATCCCAATGTCCCCTTCAGGCACATCCCCAGTGACCTAACTTCTTCCCACAAGACCCCACCTCTTAAAACTTCCATCACCTCCTAATTAATGCCAAAGGCTGGTGACTAACCCTTAAACTCAGGGGCCTTTGGAGACACTTATCCAAACCATAGCAAGAAGCTATACTAGAAAACAATTCAATCACCAGTTGTTATGTTTTGGTTCCATCTATTTGCTTATGTTAAGAGTTATTCCCCTATGAACCTCTAAGACATCTCATACTGTGATCACTTACCATATACCATATGAAGTTATGCTTCACCGGGATATAATTCCACACCCAGTTTTCTCTTTTAAGAGTCCAGGGTGCAAAATTTACCCAATAACAGTTAAGGTAATGGTTAGGAGCCCCAGCTTTGGCTTTAGACAAGTAATCTAGGTTCAAATCTCAATTCTTTCAGATAGATCTGTGTGTCCTTGGCCAAGTTACTTAACCTATCTGGGCCTGAGTTCCTTCATCTTTAAAATGACAGTAACAACAGTATCTCTTTTACTAGACTGCTGTGTGGATTTAATGGAAAATTCATGTAAGACTACTCGCCACAGTGTTGAGCACCTGCTCAATGTTATTGTTACTATTATTATTATTATTATTATTATTTAAAGTATATGTTCCATTGTCTTAGAGAAACCAGCGTTCTCTATAGCACATGTTGTTGTTAGGTGCAGTCAAGTCGTGTCCAACTCATAGCGACCCTCATAGGGTTTTCAATGGCTGACTGTTTCAGGATTGCCTCAGGAGTGGGTTGCCACGTCCTTCTCGCGTTTTTGCGGTACTGGGAATCTAACTCAGGACCTCAGAGACTGCAGAGCGGGCTCTACCAACTGAGCTAAAACCCAGGCTCCTATAGCACATAGCGGCCCATTAACTTCTCACTGAACAATTCTAAGTCTTCCCCATTTCTGGAACAAACTTAGATGACAGCCTGGCCCACTGTCCCTGATCCCCCAGTCCTGATACAGCTCCCCTCTTCTCAGCTTCCCATATCACATTCCTCCCTACTGCAACAAGGTCACACTGAACTGTAACTATGTGTCTGTTCACAAAGCTCCTTAAGGACAAGAACCACGTTGTGTTTACTAACATTTCCTTAGTGGCTGGCATGCAGTAGATGCTCCATCTATAAAATCTATAGAGATGGAATTAAAAACAAAACCCTGCGAATCAGTCTCGCAATTCTCCAGAGTCTCATCTGAGCAGTGACAGAGGGGATAAATAAAGGCAAATTTCCAGGTGGCCTTCGTCAGACAAATCCATTCAAGTTTCTACCACCAGGCCTACTTCCGTTTTTCCCATCCCCAAGTGGCAGACTGCGCTAGAAAAGAGACCCTGCTTTGTCCACATAAGGGAAGCCCAGTCCTCTTCTGCAGGGCAGGGTCCGTTTGGACAACCCCTCTTGGTGACTGCCATCCAGCAGACCCCAAACCCCAAGCTCCTTGACAGCTTTTGTAGGACACCAGCTCTTA
Organism: Pedetes capensis; assembly: GCA_007922755.1. Classification (NCBI taxonomy): domain Eukaryota; kingdom Metazoa; phylum Chordata; class Mammalia; order Rodentia; family Pedetidae; genus Pedetes; species Pedetes capensis. Next base: position 71,233 of record VMDO01004783.1, on the reverse strand, counting down.
GGACCTTCAGGGTGAGCCAAGCTTCCTTAAGGTCCCTGCATCCATCCGGCCCATTCCCATATTTCCAGGCTGAGGTCACACCCAGGGGACATACAGTGGAGAAATCCTACAAGAGGACAGCCACCAGTGACAGGCTGGGGAGAAGGGGTTCACAAGTCACTGGTCCCGAAGGCTCAGAGGCCGCCATGTTCGCTCTCCATTGGGACCCTGCCTGGGAGCCTAACCCGGTAAGGCAGGGCCTCCCACAGACAGTGGTATGGCCCTTCCTTCGCCTGGGCCATCTGAGCAACAGACAGTGGCCACAAGGCTGATGTTCTTGACTAGAAACAAACCATGTCCTTCTTCGTGCAAGCTTCTGCGCAGGCCTTCAGGACCACAGAGTACGGTGACCACAGGCACCAGAGACAGAAAACGCTGGACCCCCACAGTGTGTTTCTCACCCATTATGCTTTCAGAAACTGCTGCTTATAAAGACAATGATTCCGGCTGTCCTTACCAGCCTCCAGCCTCCTCCTTGGCATAATCAACATTACTGCCACCCCTTAATTGCAGTCCAGCCCCTGTGATTGTGAAGATCTCTTTAGCAACTCTTGTTCTCTAAGTTCATTCTAATAAAACATAAACTTGTTTACACTGATCTACAAATGGCTATTAATGTTTCGTTTCTTATTCTTGAGAAAATGCCTTAAGCCAAAGGAATGAAACTTTAACAGTATTCCTGACATCTTTCCAATGAAGGTAATTACTTGATGGGGTCAAATCTTCTCTACTTAAAACTCAAGTCTGAGCTCCTTCATCTTGCACCTATCGTTATGGCTAAAATATAACATGTCCCCCACAGGCTTCTGTTTGAATGCTTGGTCCCCAGCTGGTGGCACTATTTTCAGTGTGGAGCCTTTGGGAAGTAGGACCTGGCTGGTGGGAGTGGGTCACTGGGGGTGGCCTTTGAAAGTGCTACTCAGCCCCATTTCCAGCCTCACTCCCTGCTTCCTGCTCCTCCATAACATGAACAGTTCTTTTCCACTGCCTGTTCCACCACACCTTCCCCGCCACTGTGGACTGAAACCCTCTGAAACCATGAGCCAAAATAAACTTTCCCTTAAGTTGTTTCTGTCAGATATTTTGGTCACAGCGATACAAAAGCTAACTAATACACCTATAACATATGACATGCTTTGGTCCTCCTCTCACTTTTTTTTTTTTCTTTTTGCATCAAAACCTCACCATAGCTGGAAAATTAGATACTGTTATCTCCACTTCAATATGAGAAAAGAGAAACTCAGATGTTATAACTCAACCAAGGCCTCCCAGCTCTAAAGCACAGTTAGGACTTGAACTTTACTAATCTATTCAAGGGCTGGGGGTCTACACAGGCCTGAGCATAGGGCACTCCCGACTCAGGTGTTGGCTGCAGGGATCCTAGGGGCCTGCGCTCTGCTGTCAGCTCTCTTACTGGGGCTCCTTCTCACCAACTTGGAAACGTGGGGTCCACAAGTCATAGCAGGGCAGGAGGAGAGCAGGCAGAGGAAGAAGGGCAACACCTACCTGGCTCTGAGTTCCTTCTGCAACCCAGCACATCCTCAGGCGCTCACTTCCATACCTCAGTGCTAATCAAACCGAATCGCAAAGCAGACAGAGAGGCTTCTCCTCTAAGAACTGACACTGTGTTGATGCCAGGGGAAGTGCTTCCCAAAGCCCACTGTCAACACCCCAGGGACAATACAACAGGAAGAGCCCTGGTCAAAGCCCCAGGGGTCTAGATGCAGTCCAGCTTAGCCATGGAACCTCACGAAGGTCACTTCGCTCAAAGGCCCTGGTTTCAGGACCCACACAGTGAGAGAGCTAGGCTGGCTGGTCTCTACCAGGATGGGAAAGGCCCTGGTGCGATCTAATCGCAAGGTTGAGTTGACTATGAGGACCATGTTCTAAAGCAGGGCACGGTGGCTCCTGCTTGTTATCCCAGCAACTCAGGAGGCTGAGGCAAGAGGCCCACCAGCTGGAGGACAGAGGCAGCCTGCGTAACTTAGCAAGACCGTGGCTCAAGATAAAAAATAAAAAATGGGCTGGGGATGCAGCCCAGTCGCAGAGCACTTGCAAAGTATGTGCGAAGGCCTGGGTTCAATCCCCAAGTACTGCAAAAATAAATACATAAATAAGACCACACTCTAAGGGGAGGTTGGCTTAAAAGTTCCAGGCGTCCCGGTTTGGCAGAAAAAATGCCTGTGTGTGGAGCAGTATTTATGTCACCAAGCGACAGAGAAGCCAGGCTCCTGTGTCTTATCCTAACCAGGGGCAGTGAACCTCACTTGGACATGAATATTTTTTATCTCCTTTTTCTCACATGTATAATTAGCTTTCTGGAAGTGTGCTGACCAGGGTCTCATCTTGGCCCTGGTTTCTATCACACTGCTGACTCCAGGATGTGTTTAGAGGTAGTGAGGGTAGAGATGGTGACCATGACAATAACCTCAGCCATCACCACAATCAGCAAGCTAACACAAAATACTGATCCACCTAATAATGTCAGCTACTTATAGCACTCAACAAGGACCTGCTCCTCCAAACTCAAAGCCAAATTTCAACCTGTGCACAGTGGCTAAGCCACACCAGTTGGTAAAATATTGAAATACCAATAGTATTGTTGTTGTTGTTGTTATGTGCTGTAGAATCAGTGTCCAACTCATAGTGACCCTATGTACAACAGGCAAAACACTATTGCCATACTTCTCTGCTATTCACAGGGTTTTCAAAGGCTGATTGATTTTTGGGAGTGGGTTGCCAGGTCCTTCTCCCAAGCCTACAGCACATGGTGTTCCCAGGTGTTCCCAGGTGTTCCCCCGTCCAAGGACTAACCAGATCAGACCCTGCTTAGTTTCTGAGATCTGACGGGATCAGATACAGGCACCAATAGTATTACTAATTAGTAAGCACTCACTGTCCCATGGTGCTCCCACAGTTATGCCCCCATTGCTAATCTTTGGGCCATCTCTTGAGATCTCTCCAACCCCTAGAAGGACTGATCACCACCTAGGATCCATTCAACCACCCAGTCCATTCTTACTGTTTTCTCTATACCTGCCATGGTTGTGGTGTGTCCCCAGAATTCACATGTGGAAATTGGATCCACAAAGTCATACATTAATGCTCTTTGGAGGTGAGGTCTTTGGGAGATAATCAGGATTAGATAAGGCCTTGAGGGTGGAACCCCCATGATTGCATTAGTGACTTTAAAAGAAGAGGGTGAGCCAGGCACTGTGGCACATGCCTGTGATCCCAGCAAGTCAGTAGGCTCAGGCAAGGCGATTACAAGTTCAAGGCCAGAGGCAGCTTGCGTAACTTAGTAAGACCCTGTCTCAGGATAAATAATAAAAAAGAGACTGGTGGTGTAGCTCAGGGTTTCAGCACTTGCCTAGCATGCATGAGGCCCTGGGTTCAACCCTCAAGTACTAAGGAGGAGGAGGAGACCCCTCTGTCTCACCAAGTGATATCCTGTGCCACTGTGGGACTTTATAGAGTCCCCACATACAAGAAGGCCCTCACCGGACACCTAGAATGTGCCATGCTGTTGGAGTTCCGGAACCATGAAGTAAATAAACCTCTTTTCTTTATAAATCATCCCGTCTATGGTATCCCAATTACAGCAACAGAAAATGGACCAAGACAATGCTCTTCCATAGTTTTCAAATTCTCTATTAGGATGACATGTTGCTTTTATAATTTCTTTACAAAGTTCTTCTTAACTCTTTAAGGGTGAATTTTGTATTCAATAGGAATGATAAATTTTTCTATTATTATGTTTTTTCTGTTAATCTATGGACACATCACCACAGTCTTTTTCACTCCTTTTCTGTATTTTGTCTACTTCAGTTATTCCATTTCCATGTCAGTTGCTAATTACTAAAACTACTGGGACACATAATACCACCCAAATTTACCGTGGGGACATAGCATCCCACACACAAAATAAACATATTTCATACATTTATACAAGGAAATATCTAATAAAATAATAAAGATGACTTATATGAACTTCCCCTTGTAAAGGAGTTGTTGCTGTTGTTAGGTGCCATCGAGTCGATATCTGACTCATAGCGACCCTACATACAACAGGCGAAACACTATTGTCAGTGATTCTCTGCTATTCATAGGGTTTTCAATGGCTAATTGATTTTTGGGAGGGGTTGCTGGGTCCTTCTCCCACGCCTACAGCACCTGGTGTTCCCAGGCAGTCTCCCATCCAAGTACTAACCAGGTCCAACTCTGCTTAGCTTCCGAGATCTGATGGGATCGGATGCCACAGGGCTATGGCTGCAGGCAAAGGAGTTCACAGACTAGTATAAAAAGCACAGAAAACCAAGAATATTCTTAGCAGACTCACACAACACCACAATAAAATTTTAGGTTATAAAATAACTGGCAGTAATACCATTTGTACTAATATTTGCATGCAATTAAAAGACTGACATGGCTACCTTACAGCTATATTGGAGAGTGAGCATCTCATCACTACTTGTACAAATTATGGGATGTATTGTCCCATTTGTCTCAAATGAATTAATGCATCATCACTTGAACTCTGAAACTGAAAACAGTACCCCACCACCTCAATAACAAAACTCTGGGGGTTGTGTTGTCACTTGCAGATTCAAGGTCAACATATGACCCCTCTCTACGGGAGGCCTGACCAAAGATGATAGCTAGGTTTCAAAAAGTGAGCATGATGCTACCACTCAGGAGACAGGATTGTTTTTAAAGCTACACCCTGTAAGAGATAAGGAGACCTTCTGTTCCTTGTAGGCCTCGCTGTATGGTAAACATCACACAGGTCTTATATCATTTGGGACTTATAAAAAGCCTGTAACATGAGCAGGCGTAAGGCAGGTGTAATTATCCCCATCTGACAAAGAAGGTAATCAAGACCCAAAGAGGATAAGATCAAGAATCCGGCCCTTACATGGCAGAGCCAGGACTAACATTCAGATCTCCTGTCTTCTGCTTCCTTCAGGGCTGTAGCAGAGGCCCCCTCACTCCGGCTCATCAGAACCATATTCGGGAATTTTGCAAGTAGGTTGTTAAAACCACAGGGATCTTGAAATGGGCCCAGGTAGGAATATTTTACATCACCAGAATCAGCAAGTGCTATAAATCACAGCTTCCCTCTCCAAAGCTGTTTCCCAGCACAGACTGACTCCAGGGGTCTCCTTGTCACACCGTAACACATCACAGGAGGGTAAGGGTTTAGCCCTCTCCTTTATCAGTCAGTAGTTCTCCATTTCATCGACTCTACTAACCAACTTGTTAGCAGCATCATATATGAGAAAAGGCACTGAATCAGGAGTTAGAAGACTCCTAATCTCCACCTGCCACTTAGCAACATTTTGACCTGGGTCATTTAAACTCTCTGAGTCTGTTTTCTTATCTTCAAAATGAGGGAAATAATTGCAGCTCATTCACAGGGCTGTTTGAAAAACGAGAAGGAATCATGAATGTAAAGATCACTTTGCAAACTGCAAAACACCACACAGTTGTGGAAATCAGTATGGTAGATCCACAAAAATGTAGGTGTAGAAGTACCATATGATTGAGCAATTTCACTTTTGGGTATAAGCTCAAAAGAACCAAAAGCAAGGCCTTGAAAAGTGATTAGTACACCCATGATCACAGCAGCATTATTCACAATAACCAAGAGGTAGAACAACTCATGTCCACTGACAAATTAATGGATGAGCAAAATGTGGTATGCCACTACAATGGAATATTATTCAGCCTTAAAAAGTTAGGAAATCTGACCTCTGGGAGAAGGATGAACCTAAATGAAACAGGCCAGACACAAAAGGACATATATTACATGATTCCACCAAATGAAGTACTTAAAGCAGTCCAATTCACAGAGACAGAAAGTGGAATGGTGGTTGCCAGGAACTTAGAGGAGAAAAAAGGGGGGTGACTACTGATTAATCAGTACCAAAGTTCAGCATCGAAAGAAGAAAAATCTCCAGAGATGGATAGTGGTGACAGCTGCCCAGCCATGAGAGTGTTCCTGATGTCACTGTACATTTAAAAATGCTTAAGATGGTAAGTTTTATGTTATGTATTTTTTAACTACAATTGTTGAAAAAATAAATATGAACTCTGGTTTTTATAATCTTGTTACCAAAGGGGACAACAGGGACACAAAAAGCCTTTTTTTTTTTTTTTTTTTGGTCACTACTAGAACCACAAGGGGCTGGGATTTAGCTCAGTTAGTAGAGCGCTCAGTTGGTAGAGCGCCTCTCTGCAGTCTCTGAGGTCCCAAGTTTGATTCCCAGCACCACAAAAACGGGAGAAGGACATGGCAACCCACTCTCAAGGCAATCCCAAAATAATCAGCCATTGAAAACCCTATAAGGGCCGCTATGAGTCAGACATGACTTGACGGCACCTAACAACAACAACAACAACAACAACAACTAGAACCACAAATTCCATTTTTACAAAATCACACTAACGTGCACAAAAAGGATCCAAGGAACATGACTCCTGTGCATTACTGTCAATTTCAAGCTGTCCCCAACTTACGCAAGGTCTGTTCCAAAAGTTCATATTCATATTAAGCTTTTGTTTATTTGAAGCATGTTTTCCTGCAGAAATGAAGCTGTGCATGGTAATATGGGTCCTGCGCAGGCCTTAGGATGCTTCACTGGGCCCTCAACTCCCCATCTGGCAACTCGTGCACCTCTCCATCCCCCCAATTACCTCTTCTCCCTTTTTTCTCCCATTCAAATGCTTCTTTTAAGTGCTAGAGAAAAAGTGCTTTTTTAAAAATTACCTAGACAGGAAATGACCTCCAGAGTCTCAACCCATCACAAGGTATTTCTATAAAGTTTTAAGGCAGATCCCTGCAATCATCTTACTTCCATATACAGTCAGATATTGGGGAGCAGGGAACACAGGCCTGCCTGTCGCTCTGCCAGACTTCTTGGCTTTGTCCAGATTCCTCTCTTCCACCCCAAGTCTTCTAAAGCTACAAAGATCTGGGTTTTCTCCCCCGACCTCTTTTTCTCCACAACAAAAAGGGCTTTGGAGAGAGAGGACAGAGTTGGATGGGGAGGTAAGAGTGTCATTTGAAAATCAGGAGTAAACCGAGCGTGGTGGCGCACGCCTGTAATTCCAGCGGCTCGGGAGGCAGAGGCAGGAGGATCGCAAGTTCGAGACCAGAGGCGGTCTGCGTAACTTAGCGAGACCCTGTCTCAAAAACTAAAAAATGGGCTGGGGGCGCAGCTCAGTGGTCCAGCACTTGCAGAGCATGCAGGCGCGAGGCCCTGGGTCCAACCCCCAGTACCGCAAAAAAAAAAAAAGAAAATCAGGAGTTATCTGAAGTTTTGTTTAATTCAATGGCTTCAGGATTCCATTTATAGCACCAAATCCAGTTTCAATGATCTGCGTGGTGGTCATGAAAGACAGAGAAACATCCTCTTGACAAGCAGAGTATGAAACTCCTTTCCCCTGCTCACCCTGTTCCAATAGCTCATGGTCCCACATGTTGGCCTATGAGAGGGTTAAAATGGAGGGGTCAAGAAGAGGGATAATGCCTAATTTGGAAATCAACTCCAAAATGTTATGCCCTGTGACCTAAGAAATTAAGAGCTTTTAAGATCTTCTCTCACCTCCCATCCCAAAACCCCCACAAAGAGATTGTTAAGCAAATTGTTCCATGTGCTTATGTGGAATATACACATGTATGCTGCACTTCTAAAACACCGGAACATCAAAATAAATTCAGTACGTAGAAATTCTAAACTGCATGAGCCCATGATGGAAAGACATTGTAAGTGACTTGAGTTATCACATCAAAATACTATTCTTAGGGTAGGGGCATAGCCTAGCATGCCCAAGGCCCTGGGTTCAATACCTAGTGCTACAGGATGGATGGGTAGATAGATACATAGATAGATAGACAGATAGATAGATAGATACAGGATAGATACATAGACAGACAGATTGATCGATTTATCACATATATTATTTTCTTTCTTTTTTTTTCTTGCAGTCCTTGCGAGTAGAACCCAAGCCCCTGCACATACTTTGCAAGTGCTCTACCACTAGGCTGCACCCCCAGCCCATTTTTTAAATTTTTTATCTTGAGACAGGGTCTCGCTAAGTTACGCAGGCTGCCTCTGGCCTCGAACCTGTGATCTTCCTGTCTCCACACATCCCCACTCCCCCACCCTGAGTCACTGGGATTAGAGGCGCACACTATTGCCCCCAGCACATATATTATTTTCAATAAGAAAAAGCAGAAATGCAGGAAATTCTCTAGAAAAAGAAGCTGAAGAACAGCCGTAGCTGCATCAAGACCTGCGTGCAGCCAGCAGCCTCTTCCCCTCACTGATGTACACGGGCAAAGTTTTCAAACCAGCTCAGGCTGCAGGAGAGCAGCAGAGAGACAAGGCTGATGGGCTAACCAGAGGAAGACATGGAGCAAACTAGGTCACTCCACCACACGAGCTGGAAGGAGGACACCTCAGGCTGAGTCTCTGGCTGAATGCTGGCACTCTAGGGACTAGTCGCCTCCTGCCGGGAGCAAATGTGGAATGGCCCAGTGTAACGTCCAAATCTGTGCAAATGGGCTTGAGGAGCTGGGGCCAGTGGGAGCGGGATGGCATTTACTCAGCACAAGCTCACGGTCTAGGAGCTGTTCTTGGTAGTTCTCATATACCATTTCATCTTCACCACAGCCCTTGGCTTAGGTCCTAGGGTTTTCCTGTTTTACAGATGAGGCCATGGGGCTCAGAATAGTAAAAAAAAAAAAAAAAAAAACACCCAAAGCCAGAGCTAGGAATCAATGGGCCCTGGCAGGATTTGCACCCATTTCCACGGAACCTCCCAGCCTAAGTTCTTGGCTACTCACTGTCCTGTGAAGAACAATCAGCAATTGTTCTTCCCTGGCTGAATGAAGACTTGCTTATGGTTGCTTAAATCAATTTTTTGAGAGGTTAAATATGCATCATTCTGCATATTTGCAACAAGAGCTTCTGAAAAATCAATTTCCAACAGATACTGACGGTTCTCCCCCACTGATCCTGGCACTGATTGTTCGTAGGTAGTCAACCACAGCTGCTGAACGCAACTACAGCTTGAAGACAGTTACTGTTTGCTCTGTTAGGTACCAGGCACCTCCTAGACACCACTGAACCCTTTCAATAATCTCATGAGGTGGCAACTTCTATCTCTACCATGACTCAGAAAGATTAAGGAACCTTTCCTGAGATACACAGCTATAAGTGATTGTGCTGGACAGCTCTTTCCACCCCATTTCATTGCCTCTCCTCTCTAGGCTCAGGCTTATATCCTCAAGATTTGGGGTTAACCGAGAGGTAGGATCCCTGCATTTCTGAATCCTGCTAAAATACTAGGAAAAACAGCACAAGGCCCACAGCTGATAACTGAAGACACAGAATGAATGTGGTCTGCCACAGAATGAACTTGACCTGCAGCATGCATTTGGAGGTTACCCTCAGTCTGTCTGGAGCCTGAATAATCCGTACATTGCAATAATAAACCTTAAAAAGAATCAAGTGGGATCTAATCAAAAACTAGCCCAAAGAAAAGTGTTCTCCCATATCACAGAAAGTCAACAGGGCATGACCAACATGGAGGGGAAGAAAAAAAGAAAAAAAAAAAAAAAAAACCACGATGCTGGCACCTCTCCCAGCAACCATGGATCCTCTGCTTTAACTACATGTGCATTGGACTGTCCATATTGAGTCAGAAAAGAACCCTGGGTCAGCTGACTAGGGCACCAGGCTTATGTTGGCCACCTATTGACAGTTCCTTCACTAATTAGAGCAACTAGTCCCCAATGGGCCCTGGGCTCCCTGATGATTCCTCTGAAATCTGAGATGCTGTGAGTTGACCAATAATGTGACAATTCCCCCCTGGACCCATACCTAAGCCCTCTGAAAGGAGAGAGGAGAGGCAGGAGAGAGATTGAAGGGGATTTAGGGAGATTTATTTGGGGAAAGGAAAGATTAAAGGGATTTATGGAGACCCAGCCAAAGAAAAACTCAACAAGTTAACCCCTGAAGCCCTCCCCTGAGAGCACACAAACGTCCACCTGGCACCAGCAAAGCCCAATTATTGTCCACTCAGCCTGCCAAGCTTGAATTAGAAATTGGTACTTGAGACTCAGTCCTCATTAGCCCTCTGGGAATAAGCTCTGCCCCAAAGTCCCACTCCCAGTTGACAGTGACCTCAGCCAGTTGTCTCTTTTCAATCAAAAACAACTTTGGGCCTTTTTTCATCCAATGTACAGCATATGAGCACAGAAAGGGTGTTGCAAGAGTTCTCAGGTTTATTATTTTCCACTGAATGTTTGCACTTCACGTCCCGAAGTCAACTGAGAGAGTCCCAGGTGATACACCCACCTGTCAAAGCGATCTAGCTCTTTCTCTTGATGTCTTCCTAAAAGCCCAAAGCAGCATTTTCACACAAAGCTACAGCTTTTCCTGCTGCTAAAATTTCCATCCTGTCACTGACGTTCCCACTGTGACAGAAGAGAAAGCACCTCGAAAGATCTTTCCAGAACCTCACCTGAAGTGCAAGAGTCCCTCACCAGCAGAGCCCAGCAGCCCACAGGGAGTTGGCTTGCCCTGTAAACTGTCTCCAGGGGTTTCCGTGCATGGACAGCCCCAACACGCAGGCAAAGCAAGTGCTCAGAAAATCCTAGACATTCTGGACAAACCCACCAAGGGACTGTGTGCCCAACCCCAAATCCTTGGAGAAGCTCACATCCCACATCCAACCCACCAGCAATTCCTTCTGGCTCTACCTTCAAAATATAGCGAGAATCCAACCATGTCTCTGCACCTCGACAGCTATTTCCCACTTCCAAAGCACTGAACAAGGGAGACAGGAGAAGAATTGATGCTTTTGAATTATGGTACTAGAGATGATTATTGAATACACCATGGATTGCCAAAAGGACCAACAGATCTGTCCTAGAAGAAGTGCAACCAGAGTGCTCCTTGGAAGCAAGGACAGCTAGATTGCATCTTACATACTTTGGACATGTAGTCAGGAGGGACCAATCCCTGGAGAAGGACATCATGTTTGGGAGAGTGGCAGGTGAACAAAAAAAAATGAAAACCCTCCACCAGATGGATTGACACAGTGTCTGCAACAATGGGCTTAAACATAAACAAGATCGTGTGCCTGGCACAGAATCGGGGAGTGCTTCATTTCCTACACATAGGGTCACTATGAGTCGGACTCGACTCTATGGCTCCAAACAACAACAACAACAAAGCATGGTTGCCCCTCACCTGGATCCCCTCTTCTGGTCTCCCCACTTCTGCCCTCAACTGCAATGCCAGGGATCATGATAAACCTAAGTCAGACCAAGTTACTCCTCTGCTCAAATCACTCCAATATGCCCCATTTCTCTTGGAGCAAAAGCCAAAGTCCTTCTGCAGGGCCACAAAGCACTTCAACTCTACCCTTCCGTCTCCCTTTCCCTCCAATTCCCCTCCCCTCTGCCTATCTAACCTCAGCTCCCACTGTCCTTGCCCTTGACCCTCAGTTCCAGCCACACTAGCCTTGAAGTCCCTGGGCCTCGAGAGAGCCAGGCATTTTCCCATTCAGGCCCTTGGCCCTGCTGTTTCCTGTGGCTGGGACGCTCCACCGTTGGATATCCCCATGAGTCCTTCGGATCTTAATTCAAACTATGAGCTTCTCTGCAAAACCTTCCTCGGCTTTCCTACCTTAAGCTGCCATCGTCCTTACCCCAAAAAGTCCAGTTTCCTTGCCATTTCTCCCCCAACATGTTACTATTTTCACTTTTGTTTTTGTGGTTTTTGTTTTTGTTTTGGAGACAAGTCTTACTATGGAGTCCCAGGCCAGCCTCAAACTTGCTGTGTAGTACAGGCCGGCCTCATGATTTCATATTTCTTTATCTTTTTTATTTGCCTAGAACATAGCAGGTGTTCCAGAGATATTTTTTTCCAGAGATCTTCTTAAATATAGTATATAAAGACTGAATTCATATCATGTCTTCAAAGAAGAAGACTGAAAAATCCAAACTGATAGCAAATATTACAGCTGGGGTACGCTTAGGTAGAAACCTAAAGCTTCCTATTCCTATTTTTCTCTTTGGTAATATCCTTTCAAAAGCTTCTTACAGATGCTAAAACCCTGAGTGATCTCAGAAGAAATATTATTAAATCAGCCAGCCAAACATACAAACCACCTCAAGAAGTTTTGCATTCTCTCTCCCTCCTCCTTCCACATACACCCCAAAAAAGAAAAGGTGAATCTGTTTCCCACCTGGACTTTCAGACAAGTCAATCGCTTGTGTCCCTGACAGGTGTATTTATTACGCAATTTCAGAACAACTGGTATAAGTATGAGACAGGTGGGGAAGACAGTTCCTGCCCTTGGAGATGTGTGCTTATTTTCTTCCTAAAGCAGCACCCAGGAGGCACTTAGTTAATGAAGACGAGGACTCATTCATTACCATTGGCACTAGGCGGGATTAGGCAGCTGGTTCTGAGCTATTTCACTATACTCCGTGCATGGTCATAAAAACGTCCCTGCAAGAGCCGGGTGTGATGGCGCACGCCTTTAATCCCAGTGGCTAGGGAGGCGGAGGCGGGAGGATCACAAGTTCGAGACCAGAGGCAGTCTGCGTAATTTAGCAAGACCCTGTCTCAAAAAGTAAAAAATGGGCTGGGGGTGCAGCTCAGTGGTCCAGCACTTGCAGAGCATGCAAGCGCAAGGCCCTGGGTCCAACCCCCAGTACCGAAAAAAACAAAAAAAAAGTCCCTCCAAATAGAAATGAGCTGCACCTAGTCACACAAGGAAAGCCCTGAGGAGCAACTGGAAATGTCTTTCTGGCGCAGATGAGCCACAAAATCTTAGGGTTGTCAGGACACTTGAAAACCATTGAGTCTTCCCAGCCCTCTCCTTTAATTTTTAGACATTGGAAGCAGATGCAGGGAGAAATAATGTGGGCAAATGGTCAAACTGCCCAGAGGCCACACAACCCCTTAGTGGCTGAGCCAGATCTAGGACTCAGCCTCAGATCTTCTAGCCACCTGCAGACAGTAGTGATTTCAACTTCAAATGGACTCACACCCTGCAGAGATGAAGATATACTTTCTAGGACATGCCATCTCCCATACTCCAGGAGAGACAGGGTATGTTCTCAATGTCATTCCGGTTGTGCCGGTATTAGGCCTTCTCTCTTCACATGCATGTCATAGCCTGGAAATTGCAGAAGCAACTTCCATGAGTCCAGGGTGCTTCCTAAACACCACTCCAAAGCTTTCTTCCCATCTATACACTTCTTTAAAATGGTAGAGGTGAGATTTCCATTGGCGTTTCAGAAGGCATTGAAAGATGAGCAGCCTCGCAAATGCACTGACAGAAATGTTTACCATTCCTAATTTGCTGTTATACAACATTTATTTGCTCTTACTGTGTGCCAAGGATCTAAAAACATGTCGTTGATTAATAAACAGTAATTAAGTCTCACCACCTAACTCAGAGATATAGTTAGGTTCTGAGATTCCCTTTCAAAGGAGGCTGAAATGAAAGCCACAGGCTGAAAGGTTTTGCCTGAAGCCTGACTCAGGTGCATCAGACAAAGCAGGCCCACACCACAAACCTGCCCTTTTCCCCTACACTGCCCTCCACTTCCTCAATCTCTTCTTCCACCCTCTGGACAAATCTTCACTCCCATTAGGCCCCACTCTCCAACAAGGTCCCTTGAGCCCCACTGACTAAATGGCTTGATCCTTGCTTCCAACAGAAAATGTTCTGCTCTAAGAGGAAAGACACTTGAGCAAGGCAGCCAAATATCAGATTACAAAGTCTGGCGATGTGAGCCCACCTCGGGTTTTATAAGGCTTTATTTCAAAAGCATTTTAACACCGTGAGCTGACAGTCTGGCTTCTTGCAGGGCGTTCCTGCCTTAGGATCTTAAAGACATATGGTGAAGGTGTGACAAACAACATGATTGGAACTGCAGAGTTCCAATCTTTGGGCATGGACTCCAATTATAATTGTGGATGCCTCTGACTCATGCCAGACTTCATTAGGAACAAGAGTAAAGCCCAGGCTCAAACCCCACACAAAAGGGACAGGAAGTGACCTCCATATTCCCACTCAACCCAAGGTCACTAGACCTGGCCCAGGTGAAATAGACATCCTGAACTAGGGACCACTTCTAGCAAGTCCAAGCAGCCAAAATGCTGTGGATAATCCAAAAGCTTGGAAATCTTTACATAATTAGATAATAGGTGATCCTGTAGTAAGGTTTTATTTACATTAATATTAAAATTAGCTTTCCAAATGCTAAACTTAATTTTTCTGTGTGGTCCTGGGGATGGAACTCAGGACCTCACAGATCCTTGCTAAGCGCTCTGCCACTGAGCTGCATCCCTCACCTCAAGTCAAATTATCATTATTAAGCCTCTGCTCTTACAAAATCCACCAAGTGCCTTAACCCCATATGGATAACCAAGAGTTGCTTTGCCTGGCTCTAAATATCAGCTCTGCCACTTAACAGCTAACTCATCTTTGGTAGGTCACTTAATCTATCTGTTGCCTCAATTTTCTCAGTATTCTTTGAGGATGATACTAAAAACCTACATCCTAAGTTTACCATGAGATTTAAATGAGTTAATACACATAAGGCACTTAGAATAAATGCCTCGTACTTAGTGTGCACTTTAGAATGTCATCATGATTACCATTACCATCGTGTTCACTGAATAAAAATCTTGATCATTTCATTTCACCCTTCTAGGATTCCTGCCAGTACTACAGTGGGGAATTTCTCTGCAAAGATTTCCAAGGCAGAAGATGACACTTTGGGGCCCTACGAGAGACCCATACCCAGAACTCCCTGAAACAAGGCCAGAGGCCAAGAAGCTGCTCTGCTAGACCTCAGTCCCGCACCAGAAGGCAAATCTCCATCCTTCCCAGAGGTGGAAGACACCCCAGTCCCCACACAGCATGCTACAGCAGAAGCTACAGCTCAGTGAGCTCAGCAGCCTGGCCACTGCAGAGGTGTGACGCCCGGCTCTCCCAGGAGCAGGAGTCAGTGAGGGGAGGCTGCCAGCAAAGGGGCCCAGGCAAGTAAAAGCCATGTAAAAGGACACATGTGCACATGATAGGACTCCACTCCCATCAGTCCCCTCATCTGAAGCCACACTGTGGGGTCCTGGTTGACAAGCAAAAGGCACACTTCTTGTTTCTCCATAACTTGAGCATCTCAGAGTCACAACCCCAAATCTGAATCAATCTCAATGACAATTCTGCAAAGTTTACACCAGAACTAACCCCTTAGCTGGGAAACCCCTCCCTATTAAAAAGCTAAGTGCCTTCTGATTTCATTTCAACAAAGACAGCAAGTTGGTACTCAGAGGTGCCACAGCGGGGCAACCCTATCCTAGTGCTGGGCACCCGTGAAGGCTGTCCCAGGAATCAGAGGTGTGGCTGGGAACGCCACCTTCACCACTACCACTCCTGGCTGGGGGAGTCACTGCAGATGTAAGGGTGGGGTGAGGGGAAATGACTAACAACTGCAATGGACCCTGAGTTGAGGGTAGAAGAAAATGCAGGTTTGAAAATGGGGTTCTCCAAAGGGAAACCAACCGCAGAAATAGGAAGGTGGAAAGGAAGGAAAGGACGGGCACCCAGCCATACAGATTCATCTACAAAACACCTCCTCTCTTCTCCATCTAATCAGCACCTCCCAGAACTCCTGCAAAATGTTCGCTTCCTACAGCACGTGTGTGAATGTATCCACAGTAACAGACACTGATCAACAACAAAAACCGATCACAGAGGGTTAGAAAATAACTTGAACTTCAGGCTCATTCAGCAGTGCCTGAATCTCTGTCACTATCAGCCCCTCTCCGTATCTGGGGAGCTCCAAAGCAAAACAAAAACCAACTCCTGAGCAGGAAGAGAACCGCAGCTGAACTGAGCAGCACATGCTCAGGGCACGGACGCTATCCACTTCTGATTATTTCTGCTTTCTTGCGATGCAGCCGTCAGCACCGAACTAAATGCAGCCCGGGAGAGAACCGCCTGTGCAGCGACACTCGCAGACCCTCCTCCCACAGGGACACGCACCCCAGCGCGTGCCGGGGAGCCTCGGTGAAACGCACAAGCACTCAAGTGAGGGAGGGTCAGCCCACACATGACCCCGAACACTGCGAAATTCTTCCCTTCCCTAACCGCGCGGCCAGCCGAAGTCTTGCCGACACCAAATGCGTGGACGTGTCGATTCCACAGGAATACGCAATGTGAGGCCAGGAGTGGGAGGACTGAAGGGTGAAATCTCCCGTGGACACACTGCACTCATACATACGGTGAGTAAATGCACACAGTCAGGGAACAGCGATCTCCACCATGCTCAGCCCACAGCCACGCGTGGGAAGAAAGCGCCGGAGGGCGGCGGTGGCAGGGGAAGCGGAGAGTCACCCGCCCGCGTGGGCTGCTCACCGCGCGCCCCGTGCTCCCCTCCCCCGCCCCGAAGCGGTGCCACCCTGGGTTGCAGCCCCACGCAGTGGGCGCGCCGGGGGGATCCGTAGAGCCGAGAACCGGACAATGAGGACGCAGCGACCAGCTAGTCCCTGCCGCGGTGGCGGCAGCAGCGGGAGCCGCCTGTGCGGCCGCCCCTGCCACCTCCGCCCTCCCCTCCCCGGCGCCCACTCACGTTCCCAGGGTCTCCTTGAACTCAAAGATCTTCTTGATGTCTTCCGCTTGCTTTTTCCAGGACGAGCTGCTCTCGCCGTTCTCCCGGGCCATGGCAGAAGAGCGCGGCGCGGCGCGGCGGCCGGGGGCGCGCTGGGGAGGGGGCGCCGGGGGCGCGGCGCGGGTGCAGGGCGGCTCGGGGATGCTGGGCGCGGGGCCGCAGGCTCGGGGCTGCCGCAGAGCTTCCTCTCCTGCAGTTTCCTCTTTCGCTCTCGCCGCCGCCGCCGCGCGCCGCGGTCCCTCCCTGGCTCTTATTTCAGCTCTTCGGCCACAGACTTCCTGCCGCCGCCGCTAGCCGGCTCCTCTGCCGCCGCCCGCCAGCCTCACTTTCTGCTACTTTCTTGCCTCCCTCCTGCTCCCTCCCCGCTGCCCGCCCCGCTCCCCCCACCTTCCCGCCTCCTCCCGCGGGCTCCCCGCCCTCCCCGCGCGCCGGGCCACCTCCCCGCCTCCCGCCTTCGGGGATGTCCTGCCCGCCTCCCCCGGAGCGCCGGGTCCCAGGCGCGGGGGCGCCACACGGTGGCCACCACGCTCCGTTTCCCCGCCGCCGCGCGCCTGGAGCCCTGGGGAGGGCAGGTGCGGGGACCCGGGCAGGTGCAGAGCGCGAGGGCGCGCGCGGGAGAGCCCGAGCCCTTGGGGAGCTTTATTATTATGAAGTCTAGGCTGGGGGCGCCAGGGCTTTCCCTCCTCCGGCGGGAGGGGGCGCCTTGCGTGGCGCTCCAAAGCGCCGGGCGAGGGGATCGCTCGGCGGCCGGGTGCTGGGCGCCCGGGGCGGGGCGCCTTCGCGCGCCGGGGTCGGTGGCCCGCACGGGTCTGGCCGGGCCGGCGGGCGGGGGCCGGTTGTTATGGCGACGGGCGGCGGTGGGTGTGGACACGGGTCCCAGGCGCCGGCCCGCGCGAGCGCTCGGCGAGCCTGTCAATCCCCTCCGGACTCGGCAGCTGGAGCTAATTCGCATTGCACCAAAATCGGCCTCTTGTCAGTTTCGGGACTGCCGAGGAGAGAGCATGGGAGCCTCAGGGACGAGCACGCGCAGGACCGGCCAGCGAGCCGCTGCGTCGTGGTCCCTTTGAGAACAAAACTCCCGGGGTTATTGGGCGGCCGCGCGGCGGTTGGATGCAGGACAGAGCGGGCTGCGCGGGCCCGGGACTGGAACTGCCGACCTGGCTCGCGTCCGACGCCTTGGGGCTTCTCCCTCTCTGCCGTCTAAGCTCAGCGGCCTCGGCGGAAGAAACTCTGAGACTCGGCAGAGCCTCCCTCAAAGTAAGGCTGCTTCTCCTTACCAGCCCCCCCCACCACCACCACCACACACCTCCGCAGCTGGCTTAGGAGGGTACCCAGTGGCAGGGCACGTACTTCGAAACACCTTTTCCTACAGGGTGGAGATACTATACCAAATGATGCTCTCTGGCCTCCCATCTCGAGGTGAACTTGGAAGCCTGCCCACTGGTTCCCAGTGTCCACCTGTCAGAGGGCAGCTCACATGCCTTGGTCCCCAGTTGGCAGGGACTACCTCTCAGTGAAAAAATTTTACTTTTCTTTGTATCAAGACTTCCCCTCCCGTAGGCCCCCTCTGCTGAGTTGGGTAAACAGCCCTGTCTCTTGATTGGGGACACCTGTCCCATTTTCCCAGGACTGTTCTAATTTCACTGTAAAAGGAAAAAAAAATCTGCTTTCAGCTTCAGAAAAGGAAATTTTACCCAGCACCTTCTGCTTGATTCTGACTGGCTGGATGCCGGAGGGCTGCTCTGCCTTCAGCGGCATTGGGGACACCCCAGGGAGGTCAGAAGATAACCTGACCTCTGCATCCCTGGCACTTCAGTACTGTTTTCCATCTTTCAAAGATTGAGCCCAAGGCCCTCCAAGCCAAGGACAGCCCATACAGGATTACAGCCATGGCTGGCTTTAGGACTGGGACACCTGAGAAACGCTTGGCTAGATTGCATGACCGTCAAATACTGTACTTACACAAACCTACACACCTAAGCTAGCTGGTATATTTGAGAGAGATCATATAACATATTGCTCCTAGGGCCATAATGAACAAAACAGGAGACTAAATCCAGCACGAGAGAAAATAATGTGATCAAGGGACACTGTAAACACAAGACACGCAACTTGGCCGCTAGCATACCATGACATACTGTTTCACAGACAAAATTTTTATAAGAAATACATGCTAAAATAGTGATTAAAAAATTCTGCATTAGTAATTACATAAACCAGTAATATAGCCATTTATTATTATGTACCATACATAATTGCATGTGCAGTTCTTCTAAACAACAGGCAGCAGCCTAGGTTTGTTTACACCACCATAACCACAAACATGTGAGTAATGGGTTGCACTGTAGTATTATTACAGTTACGAGGTCACTAGGTGAAAGGAATTTTTCAGCTCTATTATAATCTTATGGGACCAACCTCAAAATGTAATTATGCATGCATGACTGTATTTGTTGTTAGAAACACACGCACAAAAAATCAAACTCAATTTTCAAGAAGAGTGAGAACCACTAAGGAACCTCTCTCAAAGATGGGATATGTCACCAACGTATCCAGAAAGACCTTTTGTGTCAAAGGCTATATAATATGAACAGTGGAAGCCAGAACATAAGTCAACTGAGATCCCACTTGACACTTTCCCATACTCCTCAATGAGCTTCTTGAAGCTCAGCGTGGTGGTGCAGCCTATAATCCCAGCGACTTGGGAGGCAGAGGCAGAAGGCTCACAAGTTCAAGGCCAGAGGCAGCCTGAGTAACTTACACCCTGTCTCAAGATAAAAAGTAAAAAATCGTCTAAGGGTGCAGCTCAATGGTAGAGTGCTTGCAAAGCATGTGCGAGGCTCCAGGTTCAACTTCCAGAACCACAAAAAGAAAAGGTTTTTAAATTTAAAATGAGTTTCTTGCTTTCTTTTCCCCTCCTCTTTCTCCTACAATTATTTATTTATTTATTTATTTATTTATTGAGGTACCGAGGGGTTGAACCTAGGGCCTCGTTCATACTTTGCAAGCACTCTACCACTGAGCTACACTCTTAGCCCATTATTTTTTAAATTGAGATGGATGCTAAATTTCACAGGCTGCCTCTGGCCTTGAACCTGTGATCCTCCTGCCTCTGCTTCCCAAGTTGCTGGGATTACAGGAGTGCACCACCATGCTTGGCTCCCTTCCTCTCACTCTTATTTCCTTTTCCTCTTTTCTTTTTTATTATTTATTTACTTATTTATTTTTGTAGTACTTGAGGGTTGAACTCAGGGCCTCACATATAATTTGCAAGTGCTCTACCACTGAACTGCACCCCCAGCCCATTTTTAATTTTTTGTCTTGGACAGGGTCTCATGAAATTATGCAGGCTGCCTCTGGCCTCAAAACTTCGATCCTCCTGCCTGTGCCTCCCAAGTCACTGGGATTACAGGTGTGAGCCATTGTGCCCAGATTTTCTATTTTACCCTTGTTTTTTTTAACTGAGAAACAGCCTTCAGAGCACATGGAAACAATTGCCAGAAAGATCCAGCTTTACAAGAGCAGAAAAGGTAGAGGGAATGTAGGGGCGAAGTTTTACATGACTCTGTAGCATGACGTTTTGTACCAGGCCATGAGCTCCATGAGAATAAGGAACATCTGATATTCTCACTAGATTATCCCTAGCACAAGTCACCACAACTCACACATGGCAACTGATCCACAAGTGTCTGTTGGGAAAAGCAATGAAGCAGAGTTAAGACCACTATTTGATATCTGTTGTGCTGCTAGCAGTGCTATACGAGGTTCTTTCTTCTCCAGTCCAGTGAAGATGTTTGTTCAGCATTATTAGCAAGCTGTGCTCGGCTAGACTAGGTTTCTGAGAGAGGACGCAAACTTTTAATTGGGAATCGGAGAAGTCAGGCCCAGAAGGATGGGTCATGCGGCCCAAAGAAGGAGATGCCAAAGACAAATGCAGTTGGGCTTTACTATGGACATTTTGTCCTTACCACAGTCCATGTAAAATAAAAGCTCTTAATCCTAGAAATAGCAATTAGAAATCAAAAGCTTCCATTCCATAAGACTGAGTCACCCTTAGCCCAGTAAACATCCCAATCCTGTTTACTTGGGGGCCAGGGCTTGGACTGTCTTCCAGGGTAACTGCCCACTCCTTCCAGCTTGCCATGGTTTTCTGCAGAGGGTTATAGCTGACAATATCTTCCTGAATCCCATCCTTAACTTCATTGTCAATAAACTATTACCTGTTAGTCAATCAAAGGCTGCCTGTTCCCCCAAAATTCCACTCCAAAAAGCCCTGCCAGATACTCTGGATTACTAAGGCTTAGGTTCTGCAATAGCTTGGATGGTAACTGCCCCCAAAGATTCACATGGTAAAGGTTTGCTCCCTAGCAGGGGCACTATGGGAGGTTGGGAAACCTTTTGGAGATGGGGCCTAATGGGAGGTCTTTAGGTCATTTGAGGCATCCCTTTGAAGAGTATTGTGGGACCCTGTCCCTTCCTCTTCCTCACTAGCCAATTCTGAGGTGAGTGGCTTTGCTCTGCTATACACTTCTGCCATGATATGTACCTCATCACAGGGCCAACTGATCACAGACTGAAACCTCCAAAACTGTAAGCCTTTTTCTTTCCTTTTTTCTTTTTCTTTTTTCTTTTTTTTCCCCCAGTACTAAGGGGCTAAACCCAGGGCCTCATGCATACTTTTTGCATATGCTGTACCACTGAGGGTGGCAAAAGTTTGAGTCAGTTGGTAGAGCTCTGCTCTGCACTTGCTGAGGCATTGAGTTCTATCCTTAGCACCACAAAATGGGAGAAGGAGGTGGCAATCCACTCCCAAAGCAATCAGCCATTGAAAACAATCAGCCATTGAAAACTCTACCAATAACAGAGAAGCACTGACATAGTGCTGGGCATGGCACAGTGTCAGGGAGTATTTTGTTGTACATAGAGTGGCTATGAATTAGACCTGACTCAATGGCACCTAAAACGACAACTACCACTGAGCTGTACCTCCAATGTGGGGCGTCGCCCTGCCACTGGACTCGCTCCGGCCATGAACGGGAACCAGCAGCCAAAGACCCATCATCTGGTGAGGGGGAGGCGGGCACCAAGGAGCCGCACTGCCCGGAAAGGAGGCTTATGCCCACGGCTGCTCTGAGAAACCTTGAGAAAGGCAGGCTCAGAGGCTTCTGCCCACGGCAGCTCCTTGTTTCTTTTCTTCCCAGTGAAGACTCCCGAGTGCTCTGCTCCAACAGCTCTTGATTTCTTCCTTGTCTGTCCCAGTCAATGGAATAAACCCAGACTGCTCCTTGTACCGCCCTTATATACTCTTCTGGGGCTAGCCGGGGACCAATCAGAGGCAGTCACCCCATACGTGTTTCAGCCAATCAGAGGGGATATTCAAATTTGGTTTTGTAAAAGTAGCCAATCAGGGGTGGTTCCCGAATGGTCCAATCAGGAGCTGTTCCAGGGTTTGGAAACAGCCAATCAGTGTCGAGGGGTCTGAGGCAAGGGGTTAGATGCCAGCGCCATCTTGGGGAGCTGGACAACCCTGAGTTCCCCAATGTAGGGCAAAGGTGACTGCCTGGGGAACAAGCCTCAGTCCTCCAAGGGGGCCTAGATAGGCACTGGGGCAAACTGCCTCTCTAGGCAGTGCTCTACACTCCAACATGCTTTTTATTTTTTATCTTGAGATAGGGTTTTACTAAGTTACACAGGCTGCCTCTGGCCTCAAATTTGTGATATTCCTGCCTCTGCCTTGGAGACACTGGGATTACAGGTGCATGCCACCACATCCAGTTCATCTTATCTCAAGGATTTGTGAGTTTTGGTCTTACTTTTTCATTGTTTTATTTTGGTTTGTTTTGTTTTAGGTTTTTTGTTGTTGTTTGGTTTGGGTTTTTTGGGTTGTTTATTTTTGGGGGGATAAGGATTGAACCCAGGGTCTCATATGTACTAAGCATATGCCCTACGAGCAACCCCTTCACCCCTCAGATATTTGTTATAGGGATGGGAAGCTGACTAATACAGGTTCAAAGTCTTTATATGTCTTTAAACTCCTTAAAATGTTTTTGGGTAAAGAACACAAAGAAAAGGCACTTTTAATAACCTATCGTTAAAAGGTTACTAATTTTATATACATAAACTCTTCCCTAGTCAACCCTCCTGCCCAAAAGGTCAAGCTCATGTGGCCCAGGTTCAACACTGGACAAATAGTATGGGTCAGTACATACTACCTAAAGCAAACGCACAGATTAAATTTGAAAAAATTTAAATTACCTTCCTTCAGCCTATCATACCTAAAGTGATAAGCCAGGAAGGCAAGCTGGAGTGGTAGAAAGAACCAGAAATCTAGAAACTAGGCCCAAATCTAGGTCTACACATAGTTTGTGTGTAAGGCACTCTCCCTCCTTGAGTATATAAAATACAGTTTGTTGACGGGATGATGGTATAGCAACTAGATGATGCTGTGGTCACCTAAATCAATGGGGTTTGTTTTTTTTCCATCTGATGCAAAGCTAATCCAGAATGTCATTACTTTGTCTCTGAGAACTGAAGAATTCTTTAGCCCAAAAATATATTACTCAAAATATTTTATTGAGTTAGCAATGTAGCTCAGTGGTAAAGTGCATGCCTAGCAGACACAAGGCCCTGGACTCAATCCCCAGCACTGCAAAAAAGGAACTAAATATGTTTATTATTAGATAACCTACACTTTACATGAAAAAGTTGTTTAAATTTCAACAAGGAGACCTGCAGGGGAAAACAGTTCCTTACTAAATGTTCGGTGTCATCTCTCAGTTAAATGGACTGTGACAACACTCTGAGGTGAGAGACCTCTTCTCATAAAGGCTACTACACTCTTGGCATGTTCAAGTGTGTCCTTAGCTCCTAGAAATAGAAAGGAGTTACTGGAGCATGTTTCCATTGTACTGATGATTAACAGAAGTTGTTGACCGAGGGCAGCAGACTAACACTAAGGAAAAGCATAACTAAGGGAGGAATCCTTCATGACTCCCACCTTTGCAAAGAGCAGCCTGTCTGTTAGCCAAGGGGGAGAAGCAGGGCTCAGCATTGCAGTTTCAAATCCCTTCTGGAACAAGTAAAGACTAACAGAAACTTCTGCGACAAACATGGGTCAAACTAAATCTGATCCGAGGAGAAGTCCTGCTAGCCTGGGAAAAGTCTGAGGCCCACTCCTTACATGAACCTCTTTGCAAATAGGTATTCATGAAAAAATTTAGCTGGTTCAAAGATGATGAAAAATCAAGGTGGGCCAGCACAAACTCTTTGCAAAATTACAACAATTTTAAAAAAGGTAAGGGGGAAGTGAACGTGAGCGATGTACAATGAAATGCATGTATGGAAATGTCAAAATGAGACCCATTCACTTGCACATAAAAAATTACCGATGAAAAGGTTTCAAAAAAAGAAGGGGGTTATAACTCAGCTCAGTGGCAGAACAGTTACCTAGCATGTATAGGCCCTCAGTTCAATCCCTAATACACATACAGAGAGAAAGAGAGAGAGAGAGAGAGAGAGAGAGAGAGAGAGAGAGAGAGAAAGGAAGAAGAAGAAGAAGAAGAGGAAGAAGTACAAGGAGGAGGAAGGAAGGAAAAGGATGATGAGGAAGAGGAAGAGAATGGAAAAGAGAAGAAAAGAAAAATGTACGTATAACCAACATTGAGGCATATCCTAATAAAACTAACCTATCACCAAAGAAATAATCCTTCAGCTTTGCTCAGGAAAGTCAGGTCACTTGAACTGAAACAAAAAAGTCTGCCTGATTCAGACTTTTCTGTAGCCATGGCTGATGATAGAAAGCAATGTCTATAACAATCCCAAAGAAAGAACTTGTGATAGAAGAATTTCATAGTACCAGCTAACACTTGCTGAGTTCATGTTATCCATCAGGCCTTGTTCTAAGTGCTTCACCTGCTTTCATTTATGAATTCTCATGTCAGTTCTATGAGGTAGGTAGTAGTATTCCCATTTCATAGTGGAGGAGACCAAGACTTGGGGAGGTGAAGTAACATACCCCAGGTAACATAGCATGAGTCAGTAAAACCCAACAGCCTGCTCCAGGGCCATGCTCCCAATCAGTACACCATAGAGCCTCTGTCGAAGTGTTATGCAAATGAAAGACAACAAGAGAACACTGAGAAGCTATTGCCAGACAAAGGGGATATGGATGTCAATCAGACAAACACAAGAGATGTCCACCAAAATGGACGTCATTTTTAAAAATGTAAACAAAAAGAGGAGAATCTATAGAGTTGTTCAAAACCAACATTAGAGACTCAAATGACTGCTAAATCGCCAATGGTAGGTATTTTTTGTCATTCAAAGCATTTTTTCACTTGTATTTTTTTTCAAATCTCAAGGCACTCTTAAGCAAACATACCCCCTGGATATTTACATACAGGACAGTAGCCTATATCTGTGTGCCTCAGGCCTGAGAAAAGTACAGACTTTTCCTGACTGTCTCCCAGATGTGCATTTTACTTCTTCTACTACTGACATTGAAACACAGTCTTGTCAGTTCATGTTAGAATTAAGAGTCTATTCTTAACAAGTCAATGAGATGCATTTGGCAATATGCACGGATGCATTTCTGAAATTAAGGACACTATAACAATAAATATGCTGCCTCTCGTATGGGAAACTAGCCCTAAACAAAAATGGGATCTTCCCTAATTTTCTACCTTGAACTGAATTTTACTTCATCTACAACAGACATTGAAACAGAATCTCTCATCAGTTTATATTGGAGCTTAATATTATATTCCAAACAGCCAAGGGAGGTATAATTGATGGCATGTATAAATGCATTTATGAAAACTAAGCATACTTAATCAACAAATATGCTTCCTCCTACAAGCAGAACCAGGCCTAAATAACCATTATAGGCAACAAAAGAGAGGAGAGGAGGAAATGAGGGAGGGAGGGAGGGAGAGAGACAGAGACAGAGAGAGATAGAGAGAGAGAGAGAGAGAGGAAAGAAAGAAAATAAATTAATTTGCCCTTCAAGGTTTTCTCCAAAATCTCATTGCTTTTTTTTTTTTTTTTTTTTTGAGAATCTTTTCCTATATTTTAAAAAAAAAAAGCTGCAGGCCAGGCGTGGTGATGCATGTCTATAATTCCAACAACTCAAGAGGCAGAGGCATGATGATTGCAGTTCAATGCAAATAAAAAGTAAGAAATGGGCTGAGGGTACAGCTCAGCCATAGAGCACTTGCAAAGCAAGTGTGAAGCTCTGGGTTCAACCACACAGTACCAAAGAGAAAAAAGAAAGGCAATTATCAGAAGAGGAGAGCATGATTATATATATTTTTTTCTTTTTAACTATTGGAACTATAGACAAATAATGTTGAAGCAAGGCAAGGAGGAGATCTTAACAAACACCTTCCAGTATTTGGTAAATTACCAGTGCTGGTATATCTGGGGACTTAGGGAGGATAAATACTTTTTTTCCCCCAGTGCTGGAATTTGAATCCAGGCTCTTATGCATGCCAGGCAATCACTACCACTGAGCAGCACCCCAAGACCAGGGACTATAAATTCCAACCCCGATGTGCTAACCTTAATTATGTCCTTCAGTCTTTCTTCATGGCTTAATGGCTCTGTGAGACATTTGTTGAGCTTGTATTTTGAGATAGATACTGCATAGAAAGATGAATGGAGCACAATTCCTGCCCTCAAGACATTCAAAGTCTAAAAGAGGAAGGCAGGTGTATCAATAGACAGCAAGAATAAAATGTGATCTAGGATATACTGGACACTTGCACAGAGAATGGTGCAGAAGCACAGACTGAAGAGGACCGGCTTCCTGGAGGTGTCAGAAGAGGCTTCTTAGAAAAGATGACATAAAGTGGGTCTGGAAGGATCATTAATAATTTGCCAAGCAGTGAAGGGAGAGTGTGGATTTCAAGCAGAAGTGACAACATGTAAAAGTACAAAACTCCAAGAATGGTGAAACCATCAGAAAAGTTTAGGATTGGTCCCAATCCTCAAATTTTAATGGTTTATAATAACAAAGGTTTTCTTCTCACATTCATCACAAGTTGTTTGGGTACCTGCTGATAGAGCAGCCATCAATATTAAAACATTTCTAGTTGCTTCAGCAGAGGGAACTCAATCCAGGTCTTGTACCTGCAATTAATGCTGTATCCCAGAGGTGACACACATCACATCCACTTCCAAGTCATTGGCTGGCACTAGTGGTACAGCCACATCCAACCACAAAGGAGCCAGAGAATGCCATCCTATCACATACCCAGAAAGTGGAGAGGCAGAAATACTGCTGTCCCTTGGTATTCTCCAGGGATTGATTCCAGGTACCTCCCTCCATCCCCGGAATACCAATATCTGTGCATGCTCAAGTCCTTTGTATAAAATAGCACGGTATTTCCATATAACCTATACACATCCTCCTGTATATTGTCAATCACCTCTACGTGACTTATAATACTTCATACAATGTAGATGCTATGTAAATAGTTGTTACACTGTCTTGTTTAGGGAATAATGACAAGGGGAAAAGTCTGTACATGTTCAGGGCAGGTGCAATTTGTTTCAGATATTTTCAATCCACAGTTGGCTGGACCTACAGCTGCTGAATGCATGGATACAGAGGGCTGACTACATTTGGCAAACAGCACTAAAGACCACCATAAAAGTGCCACATGAGGCTCTGTGTTGAGCAAGTGTGTTGTGTGTATAAGTTTAGAAAGCAGGAATCCTAGAGAGCAGATGAGGCTAGGAAAAAACTTAAAAGGGTCTGTTTGTGAAAGGCCCTGTTTAGATCACAAAATAAAACTTTAAGTGTTTTGATGAGTGTGACGATCAGAGTTGAAAACATCGCAACATCCCACCCTACATGAAGTGACAGTTCTGTCATCTGCAGGGAATTTACAAGCCTTGTGGTTGCTTTTGGACCCCTGATGGGGTAGAGCCTTAACCTCAATAGAACACGGAGCACCTTTGAAGGAATTCAAATCATTGGCTTCAGAGAAAATTGTAGCATTGCTTCCTGCATTTTTACTTCGGATGCTAGCGATGGATTTCAATTTATAGTCATTAAGGCATCTTGAATTCTGGGGTGAAGCCCAAAGGATGTGTCAGAGTTGATCTAATTAGCCAGGGTTCTTAAATGCAATCTACTATTGGGGCATCCCTACAGGAATCAAAGTCTCAGAGATAGTCAGAGTCCGTTCACAAACCTTAACCCCAGTTCAACAGAGCTATGACCTAGAATCGTGTTATTGGTGAGTGCCTTGGTATGCTGTGTGTGACTTTGCAGACAGCCTGATGTAGGAAACAAGCCTAGAAATAATTGCCTTCGTCAGTCAGTCGGTCTGGTGAGAGCTGTTTACTAGTTTAGGCTTTTGCCTTGGGGCTACAGCAAAACAACCCAGTCAGTGCAATCGAGAGTTTGTTTGTTTGTTTTAACTTGACTAGGGTGAAAAGCATCTTGCCGTGTCCCAGTGCTGGTGCACCAAATACAGGAGACAAACCAGAGCAGGGTGTTACACAGAATAAAAGAACCAAGGCCCCTTCTGACATCTAACACTTCCCTGACTTCAGGCATTTTCCAGTCCTTTCTTCAATCAGGGATAACATATGGAGATGGATAAGATACATCTGTAAATCACTTTGGATTTCTCCTCCGAAAGGCAGAAGATAAACAGAAGGTATTAATAGCATGCATCTTTTTTTTAATAGCTATCACATCTGGCTCTTTGTTTTTTGCCTGGCTTATAAAATGAAGGGTTTCAAGGAAATTTTTTTTTAAATCCCACTAAATCACATTTACCCACAAGACTTCTAGAGGGTGCATTTTATATTAGATGTAAATAATCTTAGAATGTCACAAGATTCTTTTTACCAGCAAGGAGGTGTTCTCTAACTAAAGAAAACCAACCAATTGGCAAGATTCTTCCAGTACATTATTCCCTAATACTGCCTTGGCTCTGTAGACATTAACTCTTTTAAGCCAAAACCTTTACAATCTATCACTGGAAACATACAGCAGTTTTTCTATTTAAACAATAGACCTATATATAAGACCAATATTTTTTATTTTAGGGGAGGTACAGGCACTCACAGATGCCAAGCATGGATTCTACCACTAAGCCCCACTAGTGATTTTATAAAGGCAAATGACTTGTAGCTTTTTATTTTTTTAAAAAAAGAAGGTGCTTTTCTTCAAGTGGCAAAGTATGAATATTGGGCCAATGTGGTGTTCTGTTTGTTTGTTTGTTTGTTTGCTTCTCCAGGTGTTTCTAAAAACAAAGGAAAGGGAAAGGGAAATATTTATCTAACATGTTAGAGGGCAAAAATTCAAGTAAGTGCTTCTCGACATTCCAGATTCAACTGCTTTTTCCAGGGTTCACAAATTGAGGCATCCATACAATTTATACCCCAGGTGGACATAAACCAAGTCTGGGGTTACTGGATGATAACTATACCCTTGACTGTGTAGGTCCCCTGTCCAATGCACTTTGCGCCCTTACACAGTCACAATTAGGAACAATGTTTAAATTACCAACCCAGATGACAGCCTTTCTCCTAAGTAAGTTTACACAGGAACTGAGCAAAGGCAGCAGTGAGGAACTTAGACCCCAGTCCTCTGCAGCCCCTTCCCCTTCCCTAGTCCTCCTCCTTAGAGAGCCCCAGGCTTCTGAACCTCAAACATCTCTCCAGTCCCCTAAAGGTTAAAGCAGCTATTTCCCGCTGAACCAGCCAGAAACAACACTGGAAGTGGGTTTATTTTTACCCCAGGCTTTGTCATCTATCATTACTGAAAAACTAAGAGACAGGTTCTGGCTGAATACACTGTGGAATATTCAAGATCTCCGTGTAGAACTTGGCCCTCCGTCCACCGCATTTATCTCATTTGGAGCGGCCTCCTCCTTCTCCCTGCCAGGGTTCCTCATTAGCAGGCATATTTGTATTCCACACGAGAGACTGTCTCTCTCGTGGTCCCGTGATGACATCATAATGCAGCACTTGTGACATCAAAGCTTCTTTCATGGAAACAATTCATGGGTATCTTGGATAACAGGGTGTATTTAACAAAAGAGAAGGGAGGTTGGGTACCAAATTACAGTATTTCTTATAGATTTCCTCAGCACACAGACTTACCAGCAAAAACTTGTTTTATTGAAAGGATTTTTCTTGGGATTGTAGGGTATTTCACTTTTTGAGGGTATCTTTTCCCTGCTTTGTAGGATGGAAAAGCTATTGCCTGCTGATTCCATGCCTTCTGGAACCACTGGACCTACTAGGGTAATGCACTTGGGACTCTCCACTACCATCTACATTACCTTCAAACTGCTCATTCTTGGTCTCCAAAGTTTTTTGTTCATGGAACTGTGCACACATCTCCCCTTCTCCTCTTCTTTTCTAGTCAAGCAAATTTGGCTGGAGCCTCTCAGAGCAAATCCAGAAAGGCTTCCAGGTTGTTACTATGTCTACAGTGTACAAACCCCAGCCCTTTGATCTCCTGTTTCCATATTTCATTTCAAGATTCCCTCCTACTCTCTCTCTCTCTCTCTTTTTTTTTTTTCTGAGCACCAAACTAGTACCTGCTCTTCTCAAACCCAGCAAATACTTCTTTCAGGATGTCTTTTGACAGATGAGGAAATCGTGGCATCAGACCCTGCCCAGGGTCACATAGCTGGCTTAGAAAAGAACACAGCCTGTAGTATAGTCCAGTCTGAAAACAAAGCCCATGATGCTCTGCTGCTTCCCAGGAAGTTGTGGAAAGGAGGCCTGGATGGTTTCCTTGGCGTGTCAGCGTGACTGGGTCACAGGGTGCCCAGGTTTCCATTTGAATCAGTGAACTCACTAAAGTAGATTGCCCTCCTCAGTTGTGGGTGGGTTATCACACAACCCACCACAGAGGATCTGAATAAAACATAAAAGCAGAGGAAGGAAGAATCTGCCCCTTTTCCCTTCCTGCCTGATTGTTTGAGCCAGGACATTGGTCTTCTGTTTTTGGACTGGGATTTGATTCATTCCCTTTCTTGGTTCTCAGGCAGACCTCCGGACTTGGACTGGAATGACACCACCAATTCCTGGGTCTCCAGTTCACAGACTGCAGATGTGGGGACTTCTTAACCACCATAATCATGAACCAGTGTGTAACAAACCTCTCTTGGGACACATACACTATTGGTCTGTGTCTAAAGAACCCTGACTTATGAAAGGGCTTTGGGTGGAAACCAAGGGTAACCATCCATGACCTTTAGAATCTGTAGGTTACACATCTCATCCCCAAATCCTGGTAGCAAAACCTAGGTTTTGCACATAAATACATTTATCATATAAATGAATACTAAAGCCAAATTCAGTATCAAAACACCCTGGAAAAAGACCCAGGCCTGTGTATCTGGGGTGGAGAAGGGCACAAGGGCAGGGGCCACCTGCAGAGGGGGGCTGTTCTCTGTCTGGCTCCTAGCACAGGAAACCAGCAATATTCATCTGTAACAATGCAGACATGAAACCTGTAGCATTCAGCACTCCATCTTCTGCTAAGAAATGAGAGGAGCCAGAAGAGGGTTCCCAGCTGTCCCATGTGCGCTGCCCCATCACACCCTCATCTCTGACAGTGCGGCTCATGCCATTCCCCTAATGGGTTTAAGTCACCAGGCAATTAAACCCCAAGAAGTTGGGATTTTTAATGAGTTGTCTTCACCACGCCCAACTAAAACACAGAAATCCAGCATCATTCTGAGCTGCTTAAAGATGTCACCTGCATTTCCAAGCACAAAGCTCTGCTTGGTTCTTCACTGCCCCACAAGCATATTTCACATTAAGTAAACAACCGCAGTGTTATGCTTCTATCCCCGACCCTCCCACTGCGCCTCGCAGAAGGGCAGTGGGGTTTTTCCTCTGGCAGTTGGCTGACTCAGATCTCTCCTCTCCCCTTGGCTGCCTTGAGGAGGCCTCCGCTCCAGGTTTTCTGGTTTCAAAATAAATTGGCAGAAATCTGAAGTGATGCCAATACCGCCCTCCTGCCCGCAGGCAGCTGGGTCCCAGTGGGAGGTCTCTTAGCAACCAGGCTCAAATCAAATATTTGGGCGTCTGGACACATTCTGATTGGAATGAGATCATGAACAAAAACTTCTCTCTTTCCCTCGATCCAGCTACAGAGGTTACGAAAGGATGCTGGAGCCCTGAGCCACCTCCCTGCACCGGATAAGGGTGACTCATGAGGACGTTCAATTAGAGGCCGTCCCCACAACGAGGCAGCGCGGCCCCGGACTGGCAGGCCAGCACTCCAGCTTCTATTTCTGGCTTCAGATGTATCCTTGGACAAGACACTCTAACTTTTTTGTTGCTGTGCCTACATAAAGCCTAAAGTTTTAATCTGACGCTGCCAGACCCTCTGCATGCAGCTCTCTCCGGAACTCAGAATGTTCTCAGGCTCACAGGTGAGCCCCAGTCCAATTCAGAAGCAACCAGAAGGAACAAGGGTTTCGTGTGCTCTCTTCCTCCATCTGTCATCTCATCCTTCCCTCCACCTTCCCCACAAGTGACAAATGGCAAATGAGTGGGAGAAGGGGACGCAGGATGCCAATCAAGGCAGTTTCTCATATTTATTTTCCAGTCTCCAATCCTGGTTTCTCTCTATTCCTGTGCATTCAAGAAAAATGAAATCTATCAAATCTGGCTTTAACTCCTAATTGAAATTGATATTCTTGTATACAGGGGACACTTTATTTCAGCTTTTATGTCTATAAAATGGAGCTTTTCAGTCTCAGTCTCCTGATGTCATGAGAGAGAGACCAGCCAAGGGCTCCCACCTCAGCCCAGCAAGTCCAGCCTCTGCACGCGCATCATTACGATTGATCAGAACACTCCATTTGCTACCGGGATTCCTTACTTCTGTGTGCATAGACGTCTAACCATTTGCTACTTGGGTGCACAGATGTCTAACCTCTTCACTGAACCTCAAAAGGTTACTATGTCTCATACCCCCTTGTCACCTTTGTAAGGCACAATGTCACCTTTATAAGGTACCTTATGCCCCGGGAGCAAACATTGCTAAATCCCAGATAAACACTCAATAAACTAACATCCAAACCACATGGAAATGTTATCCCTTCTTTCAATAGTAATTTTTAGAAGACAACACCAACACCAACACCAACACCAACAACAGAAAATAGCCAGAAAAGAGTGAGGTAGTGAATTAGGCACCATTGATTTGCCTCTGTCCCTTCCTAGCTTTGGGGCCATGGCTTTGGGGCCTAGCTTTGGGGCCATGGTTACATAATCCCTGCTAGCCTCAGTTTTATTATATGGGAAATAGAAATAACAGCGGTCTCTACTTAGCTGAAGTGTTTTAAGAGAATTAGACATCAAATGCCTGTAAAGCATCTAACACAGGAAGCCAATAAATGGTCACTATTGTTGGTGTCATGGCTTTTTCACTTGGAAAATCTGAATATTTTGATCATTTGGTTCTTAAGTAAAAGCATACTTCATTTACTTAGTTCCAATTATAAAATTATTTTAACTTTAACTAAAAAGCTTTTTAATCTCAAAAGAGTATAGATGAGTCAGCACCCTAGCTTCTATTGCTGAAGGTAAACCACCTTTTCTAAATCATTCTTTGGCGTAAAATACACACACACGCACCCATCCCTATGGCAATGACTGATAAAGCATTTGCAAAAATAACTTTGGCTAAAAGAAAAGCAGTGAATCTTAATAACTAAGATTCAACAGTGACCCTGAATTGCATTTTGAACATCTTCCTCTTTCCTCGGTCTCCTTTAGAAGTAGCTTGTGCCATTCTCTTGGGAGACTCAGGGACGAATTTGTGTTGGTTTCATATGATTTTTATATGATAGAGGATGCCTGTTTTCAAGCTCTAAAAGACACTTCTTCTATGAGCCTGAACACAATGTCAGGATTTGACCACAGACACACTTTACCATTTTCAGCACCAGCAGACAACGAAGGAGCCGGATTATCTATAAAAACTCCCAAGTTGGAAATGACCTAGGAGTTAATGTTTTCACAAAGGGGTAGTATAGACTTTCTCTTATGGGGAAGTTGTTGTTGTTTGTTGTTGTTAGGTGCCGTCGAGTCGGTATCCAACTCATAGCGACCCTCATAGGGTTTTCAATGGCTGACTGTTTCGGGATTGCCTTGGGAGTGGATTGCCAAGCCCTTCTCCCATTTATGTGGTGCTGGGAATTGAACTCGGGACCTCAGAGACTGCAGTGCACTGCTCTACCAACTGAGCCAAATCCCAGCTTAAGAGGAAGAGTCTATTCAAAATAACATCAAGTAAAAATTAAAGTCATGATTGCATTGATCTAATGACCAGTTTTATAAAATAATAAAATGGAATAGTATCTTCAAAATAGTAGATACTGCTAGTAAGATTTAACTCACAAGAAGGAATACAGTTTTCCAATGTTTTTATTCTTTATTTTTTTTACTTTTATGTTATTATTTTTATTTTTGTAGTACTGGGGGTTGAATCAAGGGCCTGGCACATAATTTGCAAGTGTTCTACAACTAAGCTGCATTCCCAGCCCCTTTTTTATTTTTTATTTTTGAGTCAGATCTCACCAAGTTACACAAACTGTCTCTGGCCTCAACCCTGCAATCTTCCTGACTCCACCCCCCGAGTCACAGGGATTATGGGCATGCACCACCATGCCTGGTTTAATATGTTTTTATTTTTAAATAACAAGTACTTTGATTAAATTCTTGCTTATCTTTACAAAGTAACCCTTCACCACAGTCCATGCTTATTTAGAACCTATTATGTATCAGGTATTGTTGGGAGAAAGCACGGTAGAAAAAATATATTTTCCTTAATCCTGGAACTTACATTTTCATGTGGGACACAGTTGATAATCAAAAATGTTACTGTACAGTTTTATAAAAAAATTTTTTTTGCAGTAAAGAGGGGTTGAACCCATGGCTTTACAGATGCTAGTCAAGTGTTCATCACTGAGCTGCAATTCCAGCCCCTTTTTAATTTTTTATTTTTGATATAGGGTCTTGCTAAGTTGTGTAGGCTGCCTTTGGCCTTAAACTCATGATCTTCCTGCCTCAGCCTCCTCAGTTGTTGGGATTACAGGCCTGCACCACAGTGCCCAGCTCTACAAAAAAAAAAAAAAATTTCACATTCACATTTTGTAGGCACCTTGTCTAGTTGGTAGGCTTTAACATGCACATTTGTGAGAACAAACTCAGCTAACGCCAGCCAGCTGGAGGTGATAGCTGGATGGGAACTTTCATTATCCAATACTTCGACTTTGGCAATGGCAGGTTGAGGAATTCAGATCATTTTTCCTACCAAAGGCAACTTAAAAAGCTGGATGAAATATTTGTTTAATTTTCTTAAAAGCCTTAAAGCAATAATAAAATAGTGAAGACACACCTGCCAAAATCAAGGAAAGGACAAATGCAGAAGTGGCCCACAGCTTTCAGCCCAAGGCATTCCTCAGTGGGAAGGGGGTAAGCAACTTGGAAATGAGCAGTTTTTCTGATAGCCTCACAAAGGCAAGGGAGTGGAATTCAAAGCCCAGAACCCACCACAGTGCAGGATCAGGTAAACCACTCCCCATGTGAAGCCGGGTCCTCAGGGTTGGGGTGAAGCGGACTTTTATAGCCACCGGCTTATAGACCAGTCCAGATGATGGGCAGTGCACACAGTCACAAGCTGTGACCTGGGATGAAGGTGATTCCAACTGGTACTGCGCCACCCCTTCCCCAGGGCCTGGCAGACACCGTGAGGAGCTCCCTGGAAGCAGATGCCACCACTATTCACCTATGTGCACGTGAGTGTGAATGTATGAAACACCTGCCGCCGTCTGAAAGAACTGAGGTGCCCAAGGAAACAGGACACCAAGAGCAGGAATAGCTGCAACAGCCAACTGTGGTGCAAAGGTTTGAATATGGCTGGAGTGATCCCCCAGAGGTTCATGCATTGAAATTTAATCCCCATTCCAGAGTATTAAAAGGGTGGAAAATCCAGCTAGACAATGTTTAGAGGGGTGGCCCTTGCAAGATGATTAAGATTAGATAAGGTCACCAGGTGGAGCCCCCATGATTGAATCCTGGAGTCTCTATAAGAGGAAGAGAGACCAGGAGACACAAATGGAGCTCCCTGTCTCTTGCCATAGGACATTCTGCCCTGCCCTAAGGACTCTGCCAGCAAGAAGGACCATCACCAGAGGCAGATCTTCAACCTTAGGGAATTGTGAACCAAAATAAACCTCTTTTGTTCATAAAGTAGCACGCCTCTGGTATTTTATTATGGTAACAAAAATCAGAATAACATAACTGGAAGCAGGCTTCTGCATATTCAGAAATGAGAATTCTTAGTTTCAGACTATAAAACAATTACATTTACTATATTCAGAAACCTAGAAGCCACATTTGGTAATTTTGACAGAGAACTAGAAAGTATAAAAAATGACATACGATATTTTTGAAAGAGCCAAATAGAAATTCTCAAACTAAGAAAGACTGTCATTGAAATTAAAAATCCAGTGGCTGACTTAACAGAGGATTATCATAGATGGAGTGAGAATTAGTGAATTAGAAGATAGGTTAAAACAAACAAACAAACAACAATAACAAACATCAGAATTTGGCCTGAAAAGGAAAACAAAAACAAAAACAAAAACTATACAAAAGAGAACGGTGAATGTGTTTGAAAGGTCTAACACACATTTAATTGACATTTGCTCAAATTAATATTTGAGCAAAGCCAATATTTGGATATAATATGGCCAAGAATTCTCCAAAACTGATGGCAGACATGAGGTCACCATTTCATGAGTCCAACAAATCCCAAGCAGCATGAGTTTTTAAAAGCCCACACCTAGCTACAACATGAAGACACTAGATAAATCAAAACCAAGAGGCTTTTGTTTTGTTTTGCTTTTTGCTTTCATTTCATTTTGCTATGTTAGGGATAAAACACAGGGCCTCACACATGCTAAGCAAGTGCTTTACCACTGAGCTACACCCCCACAAAGAGAAATCTTAAACTCGGGTCACAGCAGCCAAGTCTGGCTTTCTTCCACTTCCTTGAGGCTCATAGCTCATCAAGGCCTGAGAATGTGCTCTCTGCTCTTCCCCTTCACCCACTGCCTGGACAAGTGGCAAACCCTACATCACATTATAAGTGGTCCTTGTTTCACATACATGGGAACACCACTGGCTTCTAGAACATATCAAAATACTACAGCTAGTTAGTAGCCATCAGAAGATCAATGAAGCCAGGCACAGTGGTGCAGGCCTGTAATCCCAGCGACTCGGGAGGTAGAGGCAGGAGGATCACAAATTCAAGGCCAGAGAAAGCCTGTGTCATTTAGCGAGACTCTGTCTCAAGATAAAAAATAAAAAAATGGCTTAGAGGTGCAGCTCAGTGGTTGAGTGTTTACAAAGTATGCATGAGCCCCTGGGTTCAGCCAGTATTAAAAAAAAAAAAAAAAGCGAAAGAAAGAAAGAGAAAAAAGAAAAAAAGATAAATGAAATCACACTGGAAATACTAGCAGACCAAGATAAGTAGATTTTTAAGTAACATAAAAGAAAAAAGCCAAGCCAGGCACGGTGGCACACACTTGTAATCCCAGCGATTTGTGAGGAGGAAGCAGGAAAATCCCAAATTCAAGGCCAGAGGCAGACTGCATAATTTAGTGAGACTTTGTCTCAAAACATAAAGCATAAAATGGGCTGGGGGTACAGCTCAGAGTTGAGTGCTTGCAAAAAGCATGCAAGAGGCCCTGGGTTCAACTGCCCAGTACCTCAAAAAAAATTTTTTTTAATTTAAAGAAAAGAAAAAAAAAGTAAGAAAAAGAAAGAAGTCAGCAAGGTCAAGGTGGAGATAAGACTATGACAATAAATATTGCTTGTTCTTTCAATGGCTCGTTTCCTATGAGATCAAATTATTCTATACATGCTATGATAAAATAGAATTCCAGGCTGGGTAGAGGAATGATCAAGGAGAGGGACATTTATTTTGACATTATTCTTTACTCATGCTCCAAAACCCAGGGATTATATTTCACTCATACATGCCTGACATCTGAACCTGAACCAGCGCCTGGTTTATAACAGGAATTCATGCATTTAATTTGTGAGTGCATGAATTAGTAGACAGAGCAAGGCAATTCTACCAAGCAAAAATCAAGAATATTGGCTACTGTAGAGGTTTCAGACAGACAAACCAACAGCCTAACTCCCTGGGAAACAGAAACACTCCATATCATTTCTCTAGTCTTCTCCCATTATACATTATCTGCCACAGTTTCTAAAACTATTCAAAAGAAAAAAATTTTTTTTTTTTTTTTTTTTTTTTTGCCTGGGAGTTGAGCTCCGTGGTAGAGTATGTGCTAAGCACATGCAAGGCCCTGGGTTCAATCCTCAGCATTTCCCCAAAAAAACCTTTAGGATGAAAAGAAACTTATGTGAAATTTCTGTTTTTATATGTAATTGCTGGCTTTTGAGTTCCTTCAAGTACAGTCCTGTACTTGGTTCTAAGCACCAGGACTAAAGGGCATGGAAAAAAATGCCTGCCACCCTGAAATAGTCACAGCCATTGTGGCAGATCTTGCCCTTCTACAGGGAACTGCCATCCTCAGAACCAGCGACATCCTACCATCAGTGAAATCCTGACCTCTGAGCCGGTGGGAAGACACGGATAAAGGGCTGCTAGGCTGTAAGGTGGGATTTGAGGTTCTAGGTGAGGGGTGAAGGGCTCCAGCCTCAGTCCTGCATCATCTGCCTGTGCATTGGGGAGCAGCCAGTCATGTCCCAGGGCCCAGGGCCCCAGGCATAAGATAAAGGGGTTGGGATCGAGCCACCCATGGGGAGAGAGAGGTGAGAGTGGGGCTGGAGTCTTTGCCAAACTGTCCTGGTGGAGGTGAGGAGCGTGGTTCCAAACAGCCCCAGGTGACGCTGGCGGGCCCTTCCCCTGAAGCCAGGCACAAGGGGAAGATTGCCTCAGGTTCCCCATAGAATGGGAAGCTCTGTCCCCCCACCTGCTTTCCTCCTTGTTCCCCTCCTCCTGGTTCTGGTCCGTGAGAAGCTGGAGAGGTTTACACAGCAGATCCCCTGGCTGCGGCCCCATGCCACACTCTTTGTCACCACAACGGGTTCAGGTAGTTGCTGAAGAGCCAAGCAGCAACCCCCAAAGCCACACTGGTGCAAGCAGCTCTCCCAGGCTAATTAGTGATCAAAACACAACCACTCAAAGTGGGATCTGGCCATCTGAGCTGACAGTGGAAGGACCCCCAAAGGCTGTGCCCCACAATCCCTGGTTCACGGTGGTGTTTCTCTGTTTCTCTCTCTCTCTGTGTGTGTGTGTGTGTGTGTGTGTGTCCTACAGCCACATTCTGCCTCAAATTCCACCTTATAACCCCCGTCACAATGTCATGATGTCTGTACTCATGGCACTCAGAAGTCATTCCTTTAATTTGGGGGGGAGGGGGGCGTTACTAGTTCTAAATAGTGTTCCCATTGTGGAAAGCACATAGTTATGAAATGTTGCATTCAGCTCAGGAGGATTTAGGGGCGAGGGGGTCGTGTTCTACAGAAGTGAATGCTGGGGTTTAGCTCAGTTGGTAGAGTGCCACTCCGCACTCTCTGAGAAGCTGGGTTCAATTCCCAGCACCACAAAAATGGGAGAAGGACGTGGCAGCCCACTCCCGAAGTAATCCTGAAACAATCAGCCACTGAAAACCCTATGAGGGTCGCTGTGAGTTGGATCTGACTCCATAGCACCTAACAACAACAGCAGCAGCAGCAGCAGAAGTGCATTGCCTTCCAGTTAAGCAGTTATATAAATCTCTCCTGAAGTCACTGCAGCCCCATAGATGAGTACAAAGACATTACCCACCATCAAGGCTGATTAGTGCCAGGAAAGGGCAGAATCACCCCGTGTGGTCTTCCCACAGTCACGTCACTTTGCTGCTCTATCAGTCAGTGCACCATGTGCTTTGGTTGGTTTTGCCTGCCGTGGCAAAGAATTGACACTGATTTGTCTACCCATACCTTTGGTCAGCTCTGTCCCTGTGACCAGTGGCAGACATTCAGAGAAGGCCAGGCTCTTGGGTTCAGCCATGGAAAAGATCAAAGTCCACTGGTATAGACGTGTGCGCACTGGTTCTTCACAGGCAAAGGACGAGGAGGGCCCACGGACCCTGCCATGGAGCCATCCCTAGTGTTTGGCAACTCTGTAATTCCTCTAGACTCAAATCAATAGAAATCTCAGACTGAGTCCACAGGTTCAATTGAGGCTCTCGATGTGAATTATGAGGCCAGAGAGAGTGTTGTGTTTTAAGTTGACAACATTTAAAATGTAGATTTCACATAAAAATCTGGATTCCTGCTGTTGTGGAAAAATTAGAAGCTAGAACAACACTTCTGATTAGCTGTCATCACTTAGAGCTGAATAGTCCCAGTGGTTTAGGCAAGGGCATGCCACACACCAGGGTTCTACCAGTGGCAGGGCCAGGTTTTGTGGGGCCTGAAGTTTATATAATTTGGAATGACTTTGCTAGGAAAAATAAGTTGACATTACAAATATAAAATTAGGAGGGCCCTTCCAAGGACCAGAGCAAGTAAGGGTTCAGGACACTCACAGTCGTGCATTTCCATGACAAATGTACGTCTGGTCCTACCCATAGCTATTGTTGCATACCCAGCCCCATTCCTGTCTGCCACCTGCCTGGCATGTAGATATCTAACTCTGTGACCTTTTGCCTCAACCTTGTGGCCACCATTCCTAACCCTGATTTCCAGTATCACATGCAGCCGAGCCCTGGCTCTATAAAGAAGGTTCACCTTTCCTTAAACGCTAGCAACTGAAACAAAGGGACTAAAGAAAGTCTTTGGGCTTTACAATTCCTTCTTTGCTAGGTTATAAAGATAATGGGGCTGGGGTGTGGCTCAGGGGTAGAGCAATTGCCTAGCACCTGTGAGCTTCTAGATTCTATCCCGAGCCCTGAGAGAGAGAGAGAGAGAGAGAGAGAGAGAGAGAGCGAGAGAGAGCGTCAGTCCAAGTAACTGTCTAGAGTTAATATACCAAGTGACTCCTTTCCAGCACAGAGAAGTATGAATAAGAGAAAGGAAGCAAGAGGTTAAACACCTGCTCAGTCTAGAGCCTAGTTTCTATTCGGTCTTGGATGCCCATTGGCTCTCTGAGATTGCCCCAGGTCTGGTCCATTGGTCTTTAAATGGCTTTGAGTTTGAGGGGTAAAGAGGGACCTGCAAAAAAAACAAAAAAAAAAAACAGAAACAAACAAACAAAAAAAAAACACTTTTCCACTGGGTGCAGTGGCACACATCTTGAATCATCGCAACTAAGAGGCTAAGACAGGAGGATCACAGGTTTGATGCCAGAAGCACCTGTGTAATTTAGTGCAACCCTGTCTTAAGATAAAAAATTAAAAATGAGCTGGGAGCAGGTACAGCTCAGTGGTAGAGCACTTGGAAAGTACCTGCAAGGGCCTTGGTTTAACCACCAAGTACCAAACACAAAAAAAGTTTTTCATATGTATGCTGGGCCATATTGCCACAAGTCAGGAACAAAGTGCTCTGCAATACTCATTGAGCATCTACCTTATACTAATACTACCTCCTATATACCAAGTGTTGTACTAGACATCATGAGGTAGCTGTCCTGCTGGTGCTTTCAGTCTGGCTGCATAAAGAGATGCCCACAGAGGAAGCTAGATAACAGAGAACAAAAGTAACGATCTGTAGGAATTTAGAGGTGAGACTGGGCAGATGGTCCTGGAGAGGGAGGACTTCCCTGGAACCCCCCCCCCCCGGGGGGGGGGGGCTGGATGGGGAAGGACCAGCAGAGAGGAAATTCCAGTTGAAGAGAAGACCATATGCCCCAGGGCAGAAGGAAACCTGGGGTTGGGGTAGAATGGCAAGGTGGCTTTGTTTTGGGACTGGAGAAGCCCAGAGAGCCAGAGGCTGGGCTAGGGAACCAAAAGAAATGGGAAAAGAAGAAGGGAGTCAATCTCAAAAGAACTTGAATTCCAGATTAAGACTTTTGGATTGTCCAGTTTAGTGACAGGGAATAAGAAATAAAATAAAATTTCATTTGGGCAGTTGCTGTCAGTTTGCTGAAAATAACATTGCTTTTTATTCCCATTTGACTCTTTTCTTATATATTATAAGCATTTTACAATATAGGATTATTGTAGAAGATCTGGAAGATAACAAAGTCTAAAAACTCTCCTATAATCTTATCAGAGATAACCACAGTTAATATTTTGCCATATTTTCCCATTGCTTTATTTCTAAATATAATTTTTTTCAAGCATAGTATCTATTCTTACTTAGCACCATGTCATGAGACTTTCTCACGTCATTGCATGTTCTGTGAGAACAAGGTATTTATTGTTGTTGTTAGGTGCTGTCAAGTCGTGTCTGACTCATAACGACCCTCATAGGATTTTCAATGGCTGATTCTTTCGGGATTGCCTTGGGAGTGGATTGCCACCTATTTCTCCCATTTTTGTGGTGCTGGGAATTGAACCTGTGACCTCAGAGACTGCAGAGCGGCACTCTACCAACTGAGCTAAATCCCAACCCAAGGTATTTATTGTTGTTGTTGTTAGGTGCCCTCGAGTCGTTATCAGACTCATAGCGATCCTCATAGGGTTTTCAATGGCTGATTGTTTCGGGATTGCCTTGGGAGTGGATTGCCAGGTCCTTCTCCCATTTTTGTGGTGCTGGGAATTGAACTCGGGACCTCAGAGACTGTAGCACAGTGCTCTACCAACTGAGCTAAATCCTAGCCCAAGGTATTTATTAGCTGCATGATATTCCATTTTCTTGCTGTACCATGGTGTCATTAATGACGGATCCCTGTTGAATATTTAAGTTGCCTCTGATTTCTGATTATATAAGTAATACTACAATGAACATTCTACTATATAAATATTCGCATCACTCTAATTCATGATATGAAACTAGAGTAGTAGTAATAAATATTTTTAGGATTTGAAATACTAGGGGTGCCAAAAATGTATT
Organism: Pedetes capensis; assembly: GCA_007922755.1. NCBI lineage: Eukaryota > Metazoa > Chordata > Mammalia > Rodentia > Pedetidae > Pedetes > Pedetes capensis. Next base: position 28,473 of record VMDO01004783.1, on the reverse strand, counting down.
CACATTTTAAGCAATATTATCTATGTATTACTTTTGGAAATTGAATTGAATTATGGTTGCAATGTGTAATATGTTCACTCAAAAGATGGCATTAATCAAATAAATCCTAGATCCACCATGAGACAGGCAGGACAGCCAAAGAAAATGGCACAAACATGGTTGTCATTCAAGTGGAGTAAGACCATTGTGAAGTGGTATTTGAAATTCGAGAACATTGTGGAAGGAAGGTGACAATGGAGGCATGACAATGCAACAGAACCCCCAACATGCCTAATAACTGCATGCACTGGTGACTTTGAGACACATGGTACTGCATGATGTGCACAGGGAAGATCTAGGAGGCCTCGCAAAGCAGGGAGTACTGCTTCCCCTGCTATGGTATTGGAACAGTTTACGCGTTCACCATAGAACACCCCCAAACAATGTGTATGTGAGACAGGAGTTAGTAGAACATGCATACAATGCATTCTTAAAACAGCCAAATGGGCCAGGCACAGTGGCACACACCCGTAATACCAGCAACTCCAGAGGTCGAGGCAGGAGGATCCCAAGTTCAAAGCCAGAGGCAGCCTGCCTAACTGAACAAGAGCTTGGCTCAAAATAAAAAACAAAAAGTGGGCTGGGGCCTGCCTCAGCCCCCTGAGTGGCTGGGGTATTGCCCAGTGGTAGAGCACTTACAAAGTATATGTAAGGCCCTGGGTTCAATACCCAAGTACTGCAAAAAAAAAAAAGGAGGAGGAGGAGGAGGAGGAGGAGGAGGAGGGGAGGAGGAGGAGGAGGAAGAGGAGGAGGAGGAAGAGGAAGAGGAAAGAAAGAAAAAAGAAAAAAAAAGCAACAAAATGAAAAGTTGTCATCCTAAAATGTGCACACATTTTTTGTACCTTTTGTATATTAACAAATTGCTTTCAGAAAAGAGTTTGCCAGTTCACGCATTTGACAGCAGTACACGAAGGGACTTGAGTTGCTGTGTGCGTACCCTAGAGTTCAGTATACTCTTTGCTAATTTGAGAAGTGGAAAACAGAATTTCAGAATTGCCTTTAAGTAGTCAGTATTGTTACTTGTGAGTTTGAAGTTTTTCAAAATATTTTAATGTGAATTTTTATGGATTGTCTATATTTTTGCTCATTTTTCTCTTAGTGCAAAGAATTTATTATTTAACATTTTAAAAGCTATTGGGATGGGGCTATAGCTCTATAGGAGAGTGCATGCTTAGCATGCTTGAGGCCCTGGGTTTGATTCCTAGCATTGGGCAGTGGGGGGCAGCCCAGGAGCTGAGGTTAGTGGCAATGCACAAGTAACCACAGCCACTCAGGAGGCTGAGGCAGGAGACTGCTTGAGCCCAGGAGTTTAGGCCAGCCTCGGCAATTTACCAAGACTCCACAGAAGAAAGGGAGGGAAGGTTGAAGGGAGAGAGGGATAAAGAGAGGAAGGAAGGAAGAAAGGAAGGAAGTTAGTTTTAACTACACTTAATTGCTATTTGGGAGAAGGACCTGGCAACCCACTTCCAAAAATCAATCTGCCATTGAAAACCCTATGAATAGCAGAGAAGCACAGACAATAGCGTTTTGCCTATTGTACATAGAGTCGAGATACCAAATAGATGGCAACTAACAACAATAACAACAATGGCTATTTGTTATGTGTTTTAATTTTGTTTATGATATTTTGGCTAAGAGGTTTTGCATTTTATTCAATTCAATCTATTAGTCTTCATTTTTAATTGATTCCTCTCATTTTTAAAAATCACAATGTCCTCTTATACTCTGAGATCACTTATATTAGGATTTTTTTTTTGGGGGGGGGGACTGGGGATTGAACCCAGGGCCTCGCGCCTGCATGCTCTGCAAGTGCTGGACCACTGAGCTGCACCTCAGCCCAATTTTTTTACTTTTTGAGACAGGGTCTCGCTAAATTACGCAGACTGCCTCTGGTCTCGAACTTGCGATCCTCCCGCCTCCGCCTCCCGAGCCGCTGGGATTACAGGCGTGCGCCACCACGCCCGGCCTTATATTAGGATTTTTTGTGGTTTCATTTTTACATTTTACTCTTAATCTACCTTGAATTCATTTTGATGTGACTTTACCTCTGATGATGAAAGGAAATGCAACTTGAGACTTCATCTAGATATTCCATTCTCCCACTGATCTTCACTAAATAATTTATCAATTTTGGAATGGTTTGTGAAGTTCCTTCATCAAAAACTTTATTATGTACTCTGGGATCTGCTCCATGGCTGCTGCTATAGTTCGGATGTTAGATGTCCCCCAAAGCTCATGCACTAAGGCTTGGCTTTCAGGTTGGCACTATTAGGAGGTGGGGGAATCTTTACAAAGTGCAGCCTGGTGGATGATTCTAGGGCTTTGGGAGTGTAGCTTGGAAAAGGATCATGTGACTCTTGTCTCTTTTTTCTGTCTTTTGCATCCTGGCCATGAGGTAAACAGCTTTGTTCCATGATGTGCTGCCTCCCCACAGGGCCAAAGTAATGGGGCCAATCAATCATGAACTGGAACCTCTAAAACTGGGAGTGAAAATACACCTTTTTTCTTTCTTCTTTTTTTTTTTGTAGAACTGGGGTTTGAACTCAGGGCCTTGCGCTTGTATGTTTTACAAATGTCGGACCACTGAGCTGCACCCTCAGCCTTTTTTTTTTTTTTTTTTTTTTACATTTTGAGACAGGATCTCGCTAAGTTATGCTGACTGCCTCTGGTCTTGAATTTGTGATCCTCCTGCCTCCACCTCCCTAGCTGCAGGGATTACAGGCATGCGCCACCGCACCCGGCAGCCTTTTTTCTTTATAAGTTGATTATCTAGGGTATTTGTTACAGTACCAAAAAGCTAACACAGCTTTTTTCTCTGCTCCATTCATTTAAATAATTTGATTACCATGATCTTACAATACACATACAGTGTTATGTTCAGTTTTGCTTCCTATAGTTTCAGTTACCTGTAGTCAATTACAGCCCAAAATACAAAATGGAAAATTTCAGAAAGAAACAACTCCTGAAATTTAAAGAACTTTTGTTATGGAATTTTATTATAATTGTTTTATTTTATTAGAAGTTATTGTTGTTAATCCCTTACTATGCCCAGTTTCTAAATGAAACTTTATCATAGGTATGTATGACTAGGAAAAAATACAGTATACATAGGTTTTCATATTATCCTCGGTTTCAGGCACCCATGGGGGCTCTTGGGATGCCTTGCAGATAACAGGGTACTACTGATTACAACTTTTCACTGCTTCAGAAATCTTCAGGTGCTCTTATAAATAATGCCCCATGATAATAAAGATCATCCATTTCTCTCACTTCCTTCCTCCTAGATATTACTCATGTAAAAGACAAATGCTCTGAGGAACAGATGTCTGGACTAATCCTAAGAAAGGATCTTGTAATTCTGTGCCTATTCTTTGATGGAAAAAAAAAATTTTAAGTATGACCTGGTTTTTAAAATGGAACACTTACTACTGAGTTGGAAAAAAACAAAACAAAACACTAGTAAAACCTGAACATAAGCTTGCTTCATTTATTTTTTTTTTATTGTAAATGGGTATATTAACCTCAAGGAAACCTGAGTCTGTAAAGAAGCCAAAGTGATTACATGAGTTTTACTTTCCCAAATAGAAACCTTTCAGAATGAGCAGGGAATCCATAGGGGTGGAGTGTACTTACCCTGTTCTTTAAGAGTGATTCATGATTCATCTGTTCTACCTTGAACTTCATCTAGCAGGCTTATGCTCTTATAACACACAGGGAGACACCAACCACCCATGCAGCACCCTCAATTTGGGAGCAACTGTCAAAGATGTAGGGGACACAACTTCATCCAAGTACCAAACACTGCAAGTCAACCCGACTTTTAGCCTTTGCCACCATCACAAGCCACATCACAGCTGAGCCCATCTGGCCTCACAATCAGAACGCAGTGCCAGTAAGGCCCAGGTTGTAGGTCCTCCCGTCCTACACAGTCTTCCTTACAACCCCCACTCAACTCTTCTTGGGAAACAAGTGTCCTGCTTCACAGGCAAACCCTAGGGAACTGTGGGTCAGTACAACCCATTGCCATTGCTAGAAACCTACTCAGAATGCCTGTCTTCTCCGATAGAGGGAAAACAATTTGCCTCACCTGCTAAACATTACTAGGAACTCTTAAAGGACATAGTCAGCACTTTATTTATTGCTCTACCATCAGTGGATGGCCTGGTAGTCAATAAATACAAGCTTGCTGAATGAACGAATAATGCATGGGAACAGGTGAAAGACAGCCTAGATTAGCGAACTTGGCTAGCCAGTGGTCAGTATCAGTTACAGTCATGAGCCTAGCAGTTTGGAAGTTCTCACATGTCTTGAACATGTATCTATATATCTATCTACGTCAAATAGTTCAAAAGAATGTAAAAAGATATATGTGATGAGCAGGTGAATCACCTGCTGGTCTTCTTGGGGCTAGAGAGGCAATCTGGTATTTTTTTCTATAGGTGAGTTATTGTTGTTGTTAGGTGCTATGGAGCTGGGTCCGACTCATAGTGACTCTCATAGGGTTTTCAGTAGCTGATTGTTTCCGGATTGCTTTGGGAGTGGATTGCCACATCCTTCTCCCATTTTTTGTGGTGCTGGGGATTGAACCTGTGTACTCAAAGAGAGTGCTGAGTAGCTCTCTACCAACTGAGCTAAACCCCAGCCCCATGAGTGAATAAGTATAGAATAAAGGAGAAAGAAAGAAAGGTCACACATGGGAGTGAGTATGCAGATGTCCCCACTAAAAACAAGCGCTGGGCCAGGACAAAAGATCACTGAGGCATCTAACTTTTTCCATATTTTCTTTGGTTTGTGTGCTCCAGGAAATTGATGTTCTGGAGGAATGTCCAAAAAGGAAGAGTTGGCTACATCTGGGGTTCCTCTCAGCCCTGAAATTGCATGAATCTGGGGGTAGCTTAACTTTTCCAAAAACTGGCCATACAAAAATAGGGAATCCTGAGTAGGGGATCAACTCCTTTTACTATAATTGGTGGGGTTTTCCTTCCTCACAGCGATATCCTCCTATTCTGTATACAAGATAAACATGCGTTCCACACCATTGCATACCCACTGCTGGCTGTTACTAAGGTAATGCGGATACAGTAATGAAAAACTTCAGGGACAAGTCAAATCTCATTAAATCAGAAGGAAGGCTGATGAAATCAGAGAAAATCTTCACACCAGCATTTCAAAAAGGAAGATGGCAACCCTGACTAGCAGAAGGCCAGATACCTAATAGACACCTCTGTGAATAAAGTGGGAATAAGACATGCACTTATTACTTATAATTGTTTGGAATGAAATATGTGTGTCTAAAACAAGGCACACTTAGTAAAACTGGCTTATCTTACCCCATCTCCATGTCCTTGTTTTTCCTATTCAATTATCAAATCTTTAATGAAATTGTTTTGCTAAGTAAATACAGGAAGGCTTCAGTATGGCTGCTGCTGGGTTACCATGAGTTCCAAAGAGGAAGCGTCTGAACTCAATGAAACGGAATTACAGACTGAAATTCACCATTTTATCCTTCATTATAAAACTGGCACACATAGCCAAACCTTGGTTACCCACTTGTACAGCCACCATTTTGTTCGTTCAGGGAGGCTGATTTTTAACCAGATGGTCTCTTCCTTGACTCCCAGGCCCTGAGCTGTTCATATATCCCTCCTCCCTCCCAACTGCCAGACCCCAATCTGTGTCAACTCACAAAATGAAAATTAATGTCATCCATCATGAACAGGTTTATAGCAGTACCACTCTGGTGTCTGATCCCATCTGATCTTGGAAGCTAAGCAGGGTTGGGCCTGGTTAGTCCTCAGATAGGTGATAGCCTGGGAATACCAGGTGCTGTAGGCTTGGAGAAGAACCCAACAGCCCGCTTCTGAAGCAATCAGGCATCAAAAACCCTATGAATAGCACAGAAGCACTGATAATAGTGCTGGGCATGGTCAGTGTTGGGGAGTGTTTCGTTCTGTTGTACACAGGGTTGCTATGAGTTGGACCCACTCAAAGGGATCTAACAACAACAACAATAATAATAACCATGAGCAGAGAGGGGACTAATGGGCAGGGAAGGGGAAGGGGAAAATTAGGAGGGGGAAGGTGAGCAATATAAGGGGGTAAAGAGAGAGAAAACAGGTACAAAATACAGGAGACAATTTTATGAAAATCACATAATGAATCTCACTGTACTGTATGTAATTTTTAAAAAATCATATGTACCTCATAAATATGTACAAATATTGTTAGATGTTAATAAAAAATTCCTTTTGTAAAGTGTTTAAGGACGTGGACGTGTTACCAATCCTGACTTAATGAACACACACGGTAATCACTCTGTACCCCATAAAGATGTACAATAAAAAAGGGAAAAGAAATCAATGTCAATATTAGTCAAATAAACCAGTTAAATCCCATCAAAACTGGATTCCAGAAGGAAGTGGGAATTTTTGCAAGTTGCCTGGAATTTAGGTTTGCTTGTGAGCATTCCCTTATCCCTACAGAGGACCATAGGCAGCTGTAGGTCAAGAAAGCCTGGTGCGTAGGAAACCAGGTTTTAGTATCAGACAGGCCTCGTGTAAATTGGTCCTAAAAGCCTCAGTTTCCTCATCTGTGCAATTGGGAGCATGCACATAAAGAGCTGGGTATGCCGCCCAGGATGCAGAGCAGATGTGCAAAATAATAGCAGTTTATCAGCAGCCATGAGGAATTCCTTACAAGGAGGCTCAAAGCTGAATCAATCCTATCAATAAGGGACAGAGAGGCTGAAATATCTCCTCTATCTCCCTGAGGCTAACATGTGGAGAGAACATGGAAAATGTCTCCGTGCGAGTGACAAGTAATAGTTAAAATACTTGATCATCCGAAGACCCATTCTGTAAATCAGACCTCCCACGTGGGAGCCAGCTCTTGAAACAGCAAAGCAATCTCCGGAGAGTTATGTGTAGGGAGCCCCTAGAAGCTAGGCCAGGCCAGGTGGATTATCCAAAACAGAAAAGTGATTTCTGGAAGTCTGCCAGAGCCACTGACGTAGAAGAACGAGGCCCTGGATGTGTAGGGAGTGAGCATGTGAGCAACACCCCTGTGGTGGAGGGGGGACACCTTAAAAATCAGCTCTGTCCCAACGGATATATAGGAACTCACCCCCATACCAAGTCCACCAGCGCTGACTTTACAAAGGCAGCACTGTTCCAAAATTTCACGGAGCCTTTGGCTTTAGGAACTCAAAACACATTTCCATCCAAAAGGTATCACAAAGAGTTGTTGGGATTTTCCGGTCAGATCCACAAAGGCTCCACCATCAATGGTGGAGCTGAAGCAGAAGCCCTGGGCCTGAGCCCTGCAGGCAATGACCTTCTATCTAAGTCCCAGCAGCAGGGCGGCAAACTAAAGCCTGCCTGTGCCTCAGTTGTCTCATCTGCAAATTGGACATAATTCTTCTAGCTCTCATAGTTACAAGGATTTTAGATAGTGCCGGGCAAGCCATGGGTGCTTAATAAATAAGCGGTCATTATCTTTATTGTGAAGGCTATGAGGTCAAGGGTAGGAGGCTCAGAAGGCTGCAGCAGGGAATGCAGGCATTCAGGAGGATTCAGCAATTACACAAGAACCTTGTGGTGGAGCAGGACTTCAGAGAAGCAGCCTCCCGGGGTGGCTGTTTATTGAGCACTTACAGTGTTCCAGGCATGGTGCTAAGAGCTTCCCACACATCATTCCTTACTCCTCCTGTCAACAAAGCTCTTTGGGAGTTATTCTTATGATCGCTATCACCTCAGTTTGTTCATGAGGAAACTGGAGCCCAGGAAGGCAAAAGAATTCATTTAACACCACTGATCTCTCTCCCTTTTCTACCATTCCATCCCTCAGTTGCCTCTCTTCAAGTGCAGTACCCAGTAAATAGGAGCTCCCTTTGTAAGGAAGATGCTTGTCAGTAACTTTCATGTTAAACAAAGCACCACAACCTTCACATGCCACCAGAGAAAAACACTGAAAATATGGATCCCAAATGATCATCCTTCTCTCATTTGACTCCTTAAGAAATCCCAGATCCTAAAACATTTAGGAAATGTCCATTGGGCAGGGGCCTAGTTGACCTCTTCTTTACTAGAGCATTCTGTGCACTCTGCCACTCTATCTCACTAGTTCCTGGAACCAGGTCTGGTATCAGGATCAGAGGAAGCTACGCAGTGGGCACCTGTGTGCTACAGGAAGGGAAATTCTCATTGACCTTTCCAATGTTTGTGAAAACTGGTGACTATAAACTGGGTACGGTGGCGCATGCCTGTAATCCCCGTGACTTGAGGGCCAGAGTCAAGTAGATCTCGACTTCAAGGCCAGAAGCAGCCTGCACAACTTAGCGAGACCCTGTCTCAAGGTAAAAAATTAAAAAATGGGCTGAGAGTGCAGCCCAGTGGTAGAGCACTCGCAACTTCTCCAAATACAAGAAAGATAAGAAAGAATGAAATAAAGAAAGAAAGAGAGAAAGAGAGAGAGAGAAAGAGGGAGAGAGAAAGGAAAGAGAGAGAAAAAGAGAAAGAGAGAGAAAGAGAGAGAGAAAGAGGTAAAGAAAGAAAGAAAGAAAGAGAGGGAGGGAGGGAGAGAAGGAGGGATGGAGGGAGAGAGGGAGGGAAAAAGGGAGGAAAGAAAGGAGAAGGAGGAAAAGAAAGAAGAGAGGAGAGGAAAGGAAAGGAAATCAAAGGAAAGGGATGGAAAGGGAAGGGAAAGGAAAGAAAATTGGTGACTCCTTCTACCTATGAAGGCAGTTCAGAAAGGAGAGAGCTTTCACACTCATCACCATCATTTATCATCATCATCAATAATTGACTCATCATAAATTATTTCTCTATTAAGAGGGAAAGAAAAAACCTAGTATATGCTGAACCATTGGGGGAGACTTTTAAGTCATCAGGCCTGGAAGATTCAGTCTTGAGACACTGAATGAAGTCAGAATGGAGAGACGGGTAAGACCATCTGAGGGTGAAGGAGCAGCCGCATCGTCTTCTGGTGAAGTACACAGACCTACTCTAGCCTTCCTGTAGGACTTTAGTGTTGGCAAGAAAGCATTATTCTAGCTGGTCAAAGAGAAAGGGGGTAAACACAGAGGAGCAGCATGTCCATGGAGGACTAAACGCATTAACAGCTTAATGATTAGAAATCAAAAAGTCAAGAAAATAGAAATCTTAGCTTTTTGGCCTCACATAGGACATCTGGTTTACCTAAGCAAGCAAAGATTTATTGGACACTATCCAGGTCCTGGCCAGCAGCCATATTACCGTGGCGTCTGATCCCGTCAGATCTCAGAGGCTAAGCAGGGCCGGGCCTGGTTAGCACTTGGATGGGAGACCACCTGGGAACACCAGGTGCTGTAGGCTTGGGAGACAGACCCAGCAACCCATTCCCAGAAAACAATCAGTCCTTGAAAATCCTATGAATAGTAGAAAAGCACTGACAAAAGTGTTTCATCTGTTGTACATAGGGTCACTATGAGTTGGACACCGACTTGACAGCACCTAACAACAAACCAAGGTCCTGGGGCTGAGGTTTAGCTCAGTTGGTAGAGTGCTGCTCTGCACTGTCTGAGGCCCTGGGTTTAATCCCCAGCACTGCAAAAATGGGAGAAGGGCCTGGCAACCCACTGCTGAAACAATCAGCAGCTGAAAAACTCTGTGAGGTTGCCATGAGCAGACCCAACCTGACAGCACCTAACAGTAGCATCAAGGTGCCAGGACTCAGAGTGTTAGGAAGAATGTATCGGCTGTAACTCACTGACGTATCTTCACCCTGGAACAGCAGTGGAATCTACTCCACGGACAGAAATAACTCATCTGAGACTGTTAAAGTCAAGTTCTGTTCAGAGAAAGTCAGTTTCTGTGAAGCCCAAGGCCTTGTTGTGGGGATTTAAGTCACAAAACTACAGATTCTGAGGGGATTCAAAGTTTGACAAATGGACATGTTATTTTGTTCTTAATAGCTATATCATTACTTTTCTCATGATTCCATTTGCCTTTTCATAGTTTCCAGTTTTGATCATTGCCATGGTTGCAAAGAAAACATCTTTAAATCCTTGAAAATCAAATTAAAGTCAGGAAACTTTTCCCTACTTAATAGTACAAGAACATTTGTCAGGGGAGTGCCCTGGCATGCAGCCAGAACTCCCCCTCACAAACTGCAGAATTTTCTTGAGGCAGATTATCATAGGTAGAACAATGAAGTATCTAACTCTTGCATGATCTTTTCTCTTTTTGCAATAAGAAATTCCCCTTCTTAGTTATACTTTATAAAAACTACCATTGGTTTTGCAGGCACTAAGTGCATTTAAGGTCTTTGTATAATCCTAACAAAACTATTTTTTCTTTCATTAAAAAAAGCAGATCAAAATGGTGCCCAGTTCTCTTAGGTTTTTCGTTCATTCATTTGTTTTTGAGACAGGGTCTGGCTGTTTAGCCCAAGCTGGCCTTAAACTCTCAGTCCTCCTTACTCAGTCTCCAGAGTGCTGAGATTACAGGCATGCACCATGATGCCCAGCTAGGGCCATTTCTATTGGCATAATACTTTATGTACTTTGTTGTAATATAACTAATGAAGAAAATGCTTCATTAAAGAAAATTTGTATTTAAATGTTTACCATCTTGAGTTTACTCCATCACATCCCCTCATAGCATCATTAGCAGGTGTTTTGGTGAGGAGGGGGGAAAATAAGGTGTATTCTTGTCCTCGGGATTTAAACACATAACTGGTAACATGCTCTAACTGAAACATAGCCAGTAACACCCCCTAACTGGATCATACCTGGTGACCTGCCCTAACTGAAACATAACCATATACATTTTAAGGATGTATAAGTATTTCTTTTTGTTGCAAATGACTTTATGTTTTAGTTTAAATCTTTCTGAAAATATTCTCTCTGTTTTGGTTTGAAAATATATGTATATTTATCAACATGTTATAAACAAAATAAAAACTCGTATTATAATTTATTAAATTGACAGAAATTAGAAGTCACTTCTTGATATTTTCAACTAAAACTGAATTCAATTATAGGACAAAGTAAAAGACAAAATATAAAGTCACTTGCAACAAAAATAGCTATATGTCCTTAAAAAGGATTGTTGTTGTTGTTAGGTGCCATCGAGTCGTGTCATAGCGACCCTCATAGGGTTTTCAATGGCAGATTGTTTCGGGATTGCCTTTGGAGTGGGTTGCCACGTCCTTCTCCCATTAAAAAGGATAGTGACCCAGTTTCACTGGTTATGTTCCAGTTGGGACATGTCACCAGTTAAAAGTAAATTCTGTACCTGGGACCACCACCAATTCTAACGAATATAGAAAAATAACACATGCTTTAATTAAGTCTTCTTTGGATTGTTGTTGTTGTTAGGTGCCATCCAGTCGGTATCCGACTCATAGCGACCCTACGTACAACAGGCGAAACACTATTGTCAGTACTTCTCTGCTGTTCATAGGGCTCTCAATGGCAGATTGATTTTTGGGAGTGGGTTGCCAGGTCCTTCTCCCAGGCCTACAGCACCTGGTGTTCCCAGGCGGTCTCCCATCCAAGGACGAAGCAGACGAGCGTAAGGTCCGTGGAATGGCGGGCACAGGGTTAGTGGCCGGAGAGGTTGTGGTGGATGTGCTGCCGTATTTCGATCAAGGTTATGAAGCGCCTGGCGTGCGGAAGCGGCTGTGGCGCTGGTAGAGGGGGAAACTCGGAGGTACTGACCTACTAAGAACTACCTGAGCTATCTCACAGCCCCAGATTATTCTGGTTTTGAAACTGACATAAGGAGAAATGAATTTGAAAGACTGGCTGCTCGACAACCAATTGAACTGCTCAGTATGAAACGATATGAACTTCCAGCTCCTTCTTCGGGTCAGAAAAGATGACATTACTGCATAGCAAGAATGTGTAAACAATTCTATGGCCCAGTCAGAGCATCAAGCAGTTCGTATTGAGAATCTGGAACTAATGTCACAGCACAGATGTAATGCCTGGAAAGTGTATAGTGAAGATCTGGTTCATTTGATTGAACACGCACAGAAAGAGCTTCAGAAGTTAAGGAAACATATTCAAGACTTAAACTGGCAGCAAAAGAACATGCAACTTACAGCTGGATCTAAACTGAGAGAAATGGAGTCAAACTGGGTATCTCTGGTCAGTAAGAATTATGAAATTGAGCGGACTATAGTGCAACTGGAAAATGAAATCTACCAAATTAAACAGCAACATGGTGAGGCAAACAAAGAAAATATCCGGCTGGAACCCTGAAAAGACTGATTTGGTAGGTAGGAAGGAAGACAGATTGGGCTTTCACAAAATGTCAGGCATCTAAACTGTGAACTATGAAGGACAGCAGCTTCTCACAGAAACCATTGATGGTTAAATGTTGAGGAACCATAGAATGTATGTATTGTTGTATCCTATTTGTATGTCTCAGTGAAATAAAGATTTTTCAACTCCGTAAAAAAAAAAAAAGCAGGCCCGACCTCCTTAGCTTCCGAGATCTGACGGGATTGGATGCTGGATGCTACAGGGCAAAGGCTGCAGGCCTTCTTTGGATTAGTCTTAATAATAAAACTAACAGGAGGCTCATTAGGCCTTAAAATTATAACTGATTTGATCCTTAAAGTAGTTTACCTAAAAGGATCCATTGGACATTTGTTTGGTTGTTAGCATTCATCTATTTATCTACTCAATATTTATTGAGCACCTGTTATGGGCTAGGCACCATGCTAAGTGTGAAGGTTTAGCAGTATCCTATGGCTTCCTTCAATGGGTGGATTTTGCCAGCTTTCTTTGTAATGCAGTAGGGGTCACAATGAGGGTGTCTAGAGCAGTTGTGTTTGTCAGTTTTTCATAACTATGACAAATACATGACAGAAACAGTTTTCAAGGAAGAACAATGGATTTGGGCTCACCTTTTCAGATACAAAGTGTTGGCTCTTATAATATTAATTACTATTATCTATACCCAAATCTCATTAGATACTCAGTCTTTTTTTTAATATTTTAAAATATTTTTTTCTTTATCCAAAACTGGGGATTGAAACCATGGCCTTTCACATGCTACACAAGCAGTCTGTCAATAAGCTACACCAAGGGCTTTTCTATTTTTTATTTTGAGACAGTTGTTGTTGTTAGGTGCCATCGAGTCGTGTGCGACTCATAGCGACCCTCATAGGGTTTTCAATGGCAGATTGTTTTGGGATTGCCTTGGGAGTGGATTGCCAGGCCCTTCTCCCATTTTTGCAGTGCTGGGAATTGAACTCGGGACCTCAGAGACTGCAGCGCAGTGCTCTACCAACTGAGCTAAATCCCAGCCTATTTTGAGACAGGGCCTTAATAATTTGCCCAAGATGGTTTTGGACTCATTATGCAACCCCGGCAGTCCTCAAACTTGCAATCCTTGTGCCTCAGCCTGGGATTATAGGCATGTGCCACTGTGCCTGGCTGTATTTGCATTTTTTGATAAAGGCAAGGACCCACTTTTATGGTCACTGATGAAGTTGAGAAGCAAAGAAAAATGTTGTTCCTTTCCAGTTAATGGTCCCACTTCCACATCGGATGGCCTCATCACATGGTTTAGTGTTTTGTTTTGTTTTGGCAGAACTTCTGAGTCCAAAGCACAGTTCAGCATAAACGAAGGCCTGGCTCTGTGCCAACATATTAATCAATGAATTAATTCCCTCCTGTCCCTATCCATTAACCTTGAGCCTGAAGCAGTGACTTAGCACTGGTGTAATCAAGAGCTGAAAGCCACTTGAGATGCTTTGAGTACTGAGGCAAGAAAAATAGGGAGTCCTCAGTCTCCTGAAAAAGGAGTGGCCAAAATAACTTATTCTTTTGTTCCTATCTGGCCATCTTAGTTTTATCTAGTCTTCTAGAAAGTTCTATGGAGCAAAATGAAGAGAGAAAGAAGGGACAGAGAGAATGAGAATACAGATGAGCAAAAGGTGTGCCCTTGCTACAGGCTGGACAGTGCTGGGTCCAGGAACCTCTGTTACCCTACTGATTTCTAAGTATTTGCTTTTCAGATGGGTGCCCCCTTCCTCATCACTCCTTCCTAGTCTTTCACAGACTTTTTAAATTGTGATTTTTAATTGTGATAGTAACATAAGACTTAGCACCTGAACCTTTTCTTATTTTTTTCAGTACTAAGGGTTTGAACCCAGGGCATCATGCATACCAGGCAAGTGCTCCACCACGGAGCTGCATCCCTAGTCCATTTTTTATTTTTTATTTTGAGACAGGGTCTCACCAAGTTGCACAGGCTGCCTCTAGCCTTGCACTTATGATCCTCCTGCCTCAGCCTCCTCAGTCACTGGGATTACAGGCGCGTTCCATTGCACCCAGCAATCTCAAGCCTTTTAAGTGTCCAGTTCAGTAGTGAGCACATTCACATTGTGTAACCGATCTCCAGAGCTTTTCAGCTTACAAAACGAAAGCTCGACACCCATTAAACTACTCACTCTTCCCTTTCTCCCTTCCATGGTCTGTCTGTCTGTCTGTTTATTTATTTAGTTAGTTTTGCAGTACTGGAGGGTTGAACCTAAGGCCTCAAACATGCTTTGCAAGAGCTCTGCCACGGAGCTGCCCATTTTTTACTTTTCTTTCAAGACAAGGTCTCACTAAATTATGCAGGGTTGCTCTGGCTTCAAACTGGCGATCCTCCTGCCTCCGCCTCCTGCGCCCCTGGGATTACAGGTGCGCACCACCACACCAGGGCCTTCCATAAACTTTTAAACTTCTGTTATTTCCTTCCAATTATTTTGTTCTTTGGCATCTTCCCCTGGTAGACCACTCACATTTTTAGGTACCCTTGCTGACATCATTCTAACTGCTTTATAGTTCTAGACTTATCTCTGTTCAACTTTTAGAAAAGAAAAGCATTTCCTTCTGTGGTGAAGCTTTCTCTCAGAGCCCGCTGCAGGGCAGAGCTGAAGTTGGTGTTGGCCTTGGCATGTAAATGTGGATCCCCCTCAGAGAGGAGAGGACACACTGGTGCGCAGAGAAACCCTGCTGGCATCCAGACACGTACCAGGCCTTGTGAAGAATCCCAACGAGGCCAGTCTCAAGCTTCCTGCCCTTACAGAACTAACTAGCTATATGGAGAGCTAGTTAGTAACAAGTATGAGACCATGTTTGTTTATTGCAGAGCTGGGCATTGAACCCAGAGCCTTGTACACAAAGCTAGGCAAGCACTCTACCACTAAGGCACATCCCCAGCCAAGACAGTGTAGATCTAGTGTACAACTACCCTCGCAGTAGGGGCTATGGATGCTGTGGGGGCTGAGGAAATTGAGTCCAGTGTGAACTGATGTCATCAGAAAAGGTACTAGGTCATGAAAGATGGGCAGCTTTGTGCCAGGAAGGCCGGTTAGGTAGGCCAATAGGTGGAGGAGGGGCGGGTAGTGAGCAGGAGGGTGGGTGTGTGCTCGCAGAGGTGAGGATACCATCTTGAAAGAGGCATGAGTTATACTAGTGGGAATTCAGGAATGAGGGTGGGGCATGTAGCTCAGTGGTAGAGCACTTGCCTAACACACACGAGGCCCTGGGTTCCATCTTTAGCACTGTAAAAAAAATAAGTAAATAGAAATGAGAATGTGAGAATGGGGGAAGAGGAGTTCAAAGATAAGTTTAGACAGGTGGGATTATTCCAAAATAAGGAAGGTGGTTAAGAACCTGAGAAAGAGTGCAGGCCTGAGGCTGTAGAAAAAGGCAGCCTTCACAGGGCAGCAAGAACAAGGGCATGGGTAAGAGTGACATGATGAAGGCAATGTGCTTCCCCAACAAGAGTTAAGGAAGGCAGTCCCTAAGGAGGGCTGCAGTTTGGCTCAGTAGGTAGAGTGCTTGTTCCACGCTCCATCCCCAGCACCACAGAAATGGGAGAAGGACCTGGAAGCCCACTCCTGAAACAATCAGCCATTGAAAACCTGATGGATACCAAAGAAGCACTGTCAGATATAGGGCCTTTTTCATTCTGCTATACATAGTGTTGCTACCAGCTGGACCTGACTCCATGGCACCTAACCACAACAACAATCCCTAGAAAACCAATAAAAATATGAGAGCATGTTCTCTATCTCCTGGAAAAGCCTACCTTCCCTGTTTTACCAAACTCCTGTGGTTTTAAGCCATCTTAAAACAACAACAACAACAACAACAACAACAACAACGACTCTTTTCCACCCCAACCATTAACCATTTTTCCTTCTTCATTTAATCAACGTTTGCAATTGCTTCACAGAATTTGGCTTGAGAGAGGAAAATCTTCCATCATCCCTCTAAGTAGAGAAATACTTTCCTTTTTCTCTATCTAAAAATAGGGCCTGGGCTGGGGGTTAGCTTAGATGGTAGAGTGCTGCTCCACACTCCCTGAGGACCCAGGTTTGATCCCCAGCACTGCAAAAAACAGGAGAATATGGCAATCCAGTCCTGAAGCAATCCCAAAACATTCAGTCATTGAAAACCCTATGAGCGTCATTATGGGTGGCACCTAACAATAAAAATCAGACCATAATCCCTGGGGTGGTGCCAACATACCACGCTCTGTGTATGCCAAGCCAGATTAGCCAAACCTTCCAGACCACTCCTTAGGTGCCTGCCCATCTCCACCTATAAGGTGGGTGACTACGCACAGTCCACCTCAGAAACTGAGGCAGCAGGCTCCCTGAGAGGGAAAGGGGACAAACCTGATCCACTGACTGGGAACACCAGCGCCACGCCTCCCTCTCCACAGGAGCCAGTGAGGTGGCCAGCAGCCCTCCTGAGGTGCCTCTGACCTGAGGAGAAAAAGCAGCTGCCTGGTTTGGAGTGAAATGGCCTGGAGTGAATCACTCTGACCCTGGAGGCCATCTTGTTCTTGCCCTAATCCTCCAGCCCACAAAACAGGGCTGGCGGTGTGGCTCAGTGGTAGAGCTCACACTCAGCATGCATGAGGCCCTGGGTTCAGTCCACAGCACCCAAGCAAAACAAGACTAGAACACACAGCCTAAATATCATCACTGTGTGTCGCCACCCACTCTGTGTGTGTGTGTGTGCACGCGTGCGCGCGCGCACGCACATGTGTATGCGCGAGTGTGTGTGTATGATGGTATGTTGCACTAACCTCATAAAATCCTGACAAAGGCATTATAAATTAAAAGGACAAAGGACAGACCAATAGCCCTCAAGAAGAAAGATGCAAAAATTAGCAGGATATTAGTAATGCAAAGCAAACAGTATTTATGATGATGGATCATAACCTAGTGGAGTTTATTCCAAGAATGTAAATTAGTTTAACATTTGAAACCAGTGAATGTATTTCACCACATTAAAAGAATAAATAAGAAAAACCCTACAGTCATCTTGGTGGATGCAGAAAAAGCATTGGACAAATCCCATTTGTGATTAAAACGTAATTAAGATTGAAATATTGAACACACTCTAAGCCTGAGAACCAGGGAAGGATTTTTGCTTTCAACACTTCAACATTGTGCTGGAGTTTTTAGCCTGTATGATAAGAAAAAATAACTAAATTAATGGCAAAAAACTTGAAAAAGAAGTAAAATTGTCATTATTCATTGTTGGCATTATTGTCTAGAAAAAACTCTCAAGAACCTTTGAGAAAAAAGAAAGAAAAAAATCTATTAGAATGAATATGTTTAAGAAGATCACAGGATACAATGTGCATACTATAAAGTGGTTGTAGTTCTGTATGTTATGAGTCAATAAAATTTTAAAAATCCATTGTGATGGCATTAAAACCATGAAGTATCTAGAGATACATCAAAAATGTGCAAAATTCCACATTAAAAAGTGCAAAACATTGTTGGGAAGAATTTTTAAAAACCTGGATACATGGAGAGATGGGCCATAACTATGAGTGAGAAGACTCAATTTGTTAAGATGTCACCTCTCCTCAAAGTTGTTATTATGGTTTGGACCTAAACTGTCCCCAGCGTGCTTGGTCCCCAGCTGATGGTGCTGTCCTGGGAGGTTGTGGAAATTTGGGAGGCAGTCCTTTGGCAGAAGTAGCTCCCTGGGAGCAGGACTTTGGAGGTTTTTACCCTAAACTCACAGCCCGGTCTCTCTCTCTTCCTGATCCACCATGCTATGAGGTCATCTACCACAGTCCCTGCAGCTGCTGCCTCTGCCATGCCTGCCCTGCCCCCATTATGGACTTGCTTTTTAACTGTGAGCTCCCAGTAAACCTTTTCCCCTGTAAGTTTGTTTGAGTAGGTTTTTCTGCTACAGTGATGACAGCTGACTAATACAGTGATCTATAAATTCAACACAATCTCAATCAAAGTCCTTCCAAGCTATTTTTGTAGAAATCAGTAAACTCATTCTGAAATATGAACTTTGCCAAAATGATCTTCGAAAAGAACTACCAAGTTGGAAGATGTACACTACACAATCTTAGAGCTTACTAAAAGCTATAAGAGAGTATATTGTTGATCCAAAAATAGATAAACAGATCAGTGGAACAGACTAGGGAATGCAAAAATTGTGTGTGTGTGTGTGTGTGTGTGTGTGTGATGTGTCAGCTTGTTGTGCTGTGGGGGCTTGCATGTTGCTGTGATGCTGAAAGCTATGCTATGGGTATTTCAGATACCAGCTGGGCCATCCATGGTGGACACATTTCAGCTGAGCTTCCAGACTAAGACAGACTACGGAGAAGGACCTAGCAGCCTATTCCTGAAATAATTAGCCATTGAAAACCCTATGAATAGCAGAGAAGCACTGTCAAATATAGTGCCAGAAAATGAGCCCCCCAGTCTGGAAGGCATTCAAAACATAACTGGGGAAGAGTTGCCTCCTCAAAGTACAGTCGACCTTAATGATGGGAATGGAGTAAAGCCCCTGGGACCTCCATTTGCTGATGTGGCATTACTCAAAATGAGAAAAAACACAGTGGATACGATAATGGGATCAAATATAAAGATTGTGTGCATGGCACAGTGTATGGTAGCATTTTGTTCTGTTGTACATAGGGTTACTATGAGTCACTTGGTGGCACCTAACAATAATAACATACATGTTTGTGTCTATATGTGTGTCTGTGCAGCCAATATAAAATGTGGTCAATCAATTTTGTGTGTGTGGTGCTAGGGGTCACACCCAGGACCTCTCACATACTAGGCAAGCACTCTACCATTAAGCTCCATCCCCAGCCCTTCCATCAATCGATTTTCAACAAAGGTGCACAAGTGGGGAGTGGGGAAATGCAGAAAGCAGACATTCATTTCAACATGCGAGAAAAAACTGTACCTTGACCCCTAATTTGTACTACACATAAAAATATATTTAAGATTGCTCTTAGGCCTAAAAAATAAAAGGTAAAACTAAAATACCTCTAAAAGCAAACATAAAGGAACATCCTTATGATGGTAAGGTAGGTGTCAATTTCTTAGACAGGATATACAAAAAGTTTTAACCATGAAAGAAAAGTTTGATAAAGAAGCCATAATCAAATTTAAAATAATTTTGTATAAAGGATATCATGAAGAAATTGAAAAAGCAAGCCACAGTTTGGGAGAGATATGCAATACATGTATCTGACAGATCTTATATTCAAAATATATGAAGTATTTCAACAAATCAAAAATAAAAAGTCAGCCCAATTTCTAAATAAGCAGAAGACTTTAGCGGTCATTTCACAAAAGGAGATACTATATACAAATAGCACATGGAAAGGTGATGAGAATCATTAGTCATCAGGCAAATGCAAATTAAAACCAGAGTTACGTGCAACTTCTTAACCAGTAGTGGCTAAAATTTAAGGAGGCTGACAATGTTAAATATTGACAAGGAGATAGAACAACTGGAATTTTCTTAAGAGGGAACATGAAATGGTACAACTATCTTGAATCATAGCTTAGCAGATATTTTATGATTAAACATACATTGGCACTCCCCCCAAAAAAACATGCATCTACTATGTTGTTGTTATTGTTAGATGCCAACCAATTCTCCTCCAGGGAATGTACCTAAAAGAAAATAAAGCATATTTCCACAAAAAGACACCTGCCAGTATTGTTTGTTAATAATCCCAAATTAGAAACAGCCCATATGACCATTAATAGATGACAAATTTTTATTATAAATATAATGGAATACTGACTAGTGATAAAAATGAACAAGTTATGAATATATGCAATCACATGCATGAATCTCAAAAGTATTATATTGAGAAAAGATGCCAGATACAAAAAGGTAAATACTAAATTATTCTACTAATATGAAAATCTAAAACAGGCTAAACAAATACACACACACACACACACACACACACACACACACACACACAATGATAGAAATCAGAGTACTTGTTACCTCTATTGCTGGGGTTCCCAATTCCAAGGCTACATACTGTCCACGGCCTGTTAGGAACTGGGCCACACAGCAGAAGGTTGTAGGGATGAGGCATAGAGAGGAAAAAAAGAGACATGGCTCTGAAACTGCCTGGCTTGAGTCTTATCCACCCAACCTCGAGTCCTGAGGCACACCTGGGACTCTTATTATGACTCACTGAGGCACACCTGTATTGAGTCCATGAGGCCTAAGCAAAATGGTCACTAACGGCTTCTAATGGCTTGACTTGCCATTGGCACGCCCGGCTGGAGCCCATGAGGTCAAACACAGCCCACGAGGTCGAGGCAAGATAGCCCCTGTCCACTGCAGCTAGGGCGTGTCCCTCCTCGAATTTCTTGCCAAGTCGTTATCACCCAATATCATCTGATTGGTTGGTCCAATCACCTGATGTCACCTAATAGGCTAACCCAAAAAAACGTCATCACAATGTCACAGATACTGATTGGTCAATCCAAAAGGCTTATAAACACGGTGCACAGGGGATTCCATGAGCAGGAACAGAGCTTGTAGCTTGGAATAAAGGTGAGTTCTGAGTTACCATCCTGGAGATCCCAGAGTGGCATCTCCATCGATTTAAGAATAGCGGGCTTATTGTGTGTGGGGTTTCAAGTCCCCGGGCGGCAGAGCCCCACAGGAGGTGAGTGAACAAAACTTCTCTGCATTTACAGCTACTCCCCATCAGCTCATATCCCAAAACCACCCACCCACCCATCCCTAGTTTGTGCAAAAACTGTCTTCCATGAAAATGGTCCCTGGTGGAAAAAAGATTGGGGGCTGCTGTTCTATTAGGAATAACTAGCTGAATATGGGCATAAATGAACTTCCTGGGTTGATGGAAAGTTCTTTGTTTTTATTGGAATGGGGATAACATGAGTATGTACTCTTCAAACTGTATACTTAACATCTGTGCATTTTACTGTGTGAAAATTACACCTCTATTTGTTAAAATCACCCACGTGTCTGTCAGCTTGTCATGCTGTGGGGTCTGCATGTTGCTGCAATGCCGAAAGTTATGCCACGAGTATTTCAAATATCAGCATGCTCAAGGAGTCAAAGGCAGGTCTTACATGCTTTACTTCGAGGTGTTCCTCTTCACTCCCTCTGCGGCGCCACTACCTGTGGCTATGGCTGTCTGCAATCCCCATTGCCTCTCAATGTCCCTCAGTCCTCTCCATGCCTTTAGTTCTCTAGGTGGGTGCCCAGTGCTGGTAGAGGGGCTTCTTAAGGCCTTTACATAATAGATAGAGGCTAATTGCCAAGACCACTGTTAATCACATCACGGTTACATGAGGTTATATTATAGTAATATTGTGTGCATGTGCTAGTCAGTGTCCCGTTATCTCAGTTTATTTACATTCCAATACCGGACACCCTGACCTGGCCCAACATGAGGTAGTATATGAAAACACATAACACCAATTTAGCATTAATAGACATAGTACATGTTAGACATTATCAATCCTGCTACCTGACAAAGTATAATTTAGCCATGAGAAGTGAAAAACATGAAACAAAAGTTGGGAGGATATTTCACAAAACGCCTATAATGTATTAAATAGAAAAAAATCCAATTACAAAAATTGGATTTGCAATATAATTGTAATAAACCATCTATCTCTAGTAAACTGTATGTGGCTGTGGAGACCCTGGAAGGTATCAAATGAGCACAATAAAGTTGTATTAGTGTGATATGATTATGGATAACTGTTTTCTTTGATAGCTTCCTATAAACTTGTAGTATTTTCACAAAAATCCACATAGCAAAAAGTGTCCTCCATCAGATCATGAGGCCTAGTTTCTAATTCTGAAATCAAAAGAGGCTAAAACAAGTCAGATCCTTTCCTTGCTTGTCATACTTAACTATAGCTCTGACACACTCCATCAGCTACTCCAGGAAGCCAATCACTTCCTGGTGTTAACTTTACCACTCTCATGCTGGGCAGCCTCTGAATTCTAACTGTAAGGGGCCACCCCGCCTTGCTTTCCTAACTGCCTTAATGAACATCATCAGCTTTGTCTCTACTATTCTTTCCCTTACACAGCCTGTTCCTACCTGTACATGCAGGTAGATGAAAGAGCCATAGAAGATTGACCACCGTCCAAGATGCCTTCTTCAACCTCCAGAGGCAAGAAAAGCTGTGTTTTTCAGGCCAAACGTTGTCTTGGAGGCCTGTTTCCTATTATTCTAAAGCCCTTCTGCCTGTGCCTAATCAAGATGATTGATATAGGGCTTTACTGGTCATCTCTGGCATGCCCTCCAGGTGTTGGTTGCGTCCATAGGTTACCAAGTTTGTGGGGATGAGATAACTACTTTAAGCAATAAAGTGGTCAGAACCAAAACTGAATCCCCACTTCAATCAGAGCCACTGTTTGTGGAAGATAACATTCTATTAATTGTTTTAAAAAAGTAGTTAAAGTTTGTTGTGACTAAAATCTACTTAGGATAAAGTTTATAGCAAACAAAATGATATATTCCTCTTAGCAGCTACCGCATAATGAAGTCCACAAATACTTTATTTAGCATATACTGAGCTTCTACTGTGTTCCAGGCATCACTCTAAGTATTGTGAACATAAATTCTCCTGGTTGAGAAAGAACTAAAATATCATTTATTCCAACCACCCAGGAGGTTCTTGGGTCTGATAAAATGTCTACCAAGAATAACTTTTTTTTTTCCTGAACCCAGGGCCTTGCATATATTTTGCAAGTGCTCTACCATTAGGCTGCACCCCCAACACCCTTTTTAATTTTTTATCTTGAGACAGAGTGTTGTTAAGTTATGCTGGCTGCCTCTGGCCTTAAACTGGTGATCCTTCTGCCTCTGCCTTTGAAGTTGCTGGGAATACAAGCATGTGCCACGATACCCAGCAAGAATAACTTTCATGACAAGGAACTCACAGACTCCCATAGCAGTCCACCTGCTTTTTGTTGGCTTGGACTGTTACCAAGTTCTTCCTTGGGCTGATTCACAATTCACAACCATTACTTATGATGAGGGAATGATAATCAGCATCACCTCTTGCAAAGGAAATGAATTCTTCTTCCTCTATACCGGCATCCAAGAACCCTAGCTACCTTCTATTGCATGACGTAACAAAAGTTGGCATGGCTCGCTTCTTCCTTCCTTCCTTTCTTTTTCTTTCTTTCTTTCTTTCTTTCTTTCTTTCTTTCTTTCTTTCTTTCATATTACAGTACTTGGGGGTTGAACCCAGAGCTTCACATATACTTTGCAAGTGGTCTATCACTGAGCTGCACCCCCAGCCCCCCTTTTTGTTTTTGAGACATGGTCTCTGTTGCACAGGCTGCTTCTGGCCTCAGAGTCGTGATCCTCCCGCCTCTGCCTCCTTAGTCACTGTAATTACATGTGTGTGTCCCTACAACTGGCGGCAGGTAGGTTTTTTTCAGACCTGGAAGTTGACAATTTACCAAACAGCTGTTTTGTTTTCTGGCATCCAGTCAAACACACATGGTTCCTAGGTTCACTAAAACAATGTTGAGTTGTTGGATTTTAGGCATCTAGCTGATATTCGCCTGCAGCTGTACCACCCTGGCATCTAATTTTGCCAGATCTCAGAAGCTAAGCAGGATTGGGCCTGATTAGTCTTTGGATGGGAGACCACCTGGGAATACCAGGAGCTGTAGGCTTGGGTGAAGGACCTGGCAGCCCACTCCCAAAAAAACAATCAGCCATTGAAAACCCTATGAATAGCAGAGAAGTACTGACATAATTCTATGCATGGCACAGTGTCAGGGAGTGTTTCATTCCGTTGTACATATAGTCGCTATGAGTTGGACCTGACTTGACAACACTTAACAACAACAGCTGATGTTCAGCCTATGCAATTAGTAGCTCAACAGGAGGAAAGCAATCTTTTAGACTCTTGGTGGTGAGTCACAAATGTCATTAAAACCCAACTTCCTAGCCCCTCCAACTGAAGATTAATGGCTTTCACTTGTAGAATGATTCCCATGATCCTCTAGGGGCAGACAGGCTCTCTGTTCAGACACACAGTGTTTACTCCATTCTGCTATGGGCAAATGCTTTGTTAAGCAGAAGTGCAGAGGGGTGGAGAGATAGCTGGAAAAAGGGAGCTGAAAGAACACACTTATTTGAAGTTTCAAAACCTAAAAATATTTTGCTCCAAGACAATGAAACAATGCATTCTAAATTTTTATGGGAAATGGTTTTGAATTTAGAGTTCTCTACCCACACAAATCATCTATTGCCCATGATGGCGTGAAAGACACTGTGGGACATGCATGTGAGAACTTACTGTTCCCACCCATGTTTCCACCATGAAAAAGTTACTCAAGAACCTACTTTAGCAAAACAAAAGAGGACTTTAAGAAATGGAATAAAATAGGATAAAAGAAAGGGCATTTGTCACGTATGATCCATAAGGTCTGGTGTTAGGCTAGGCAACCCACAGAGCTTTCTGTGAAGCAGCGAAATTCAAGAGCCAGAAGACTGAATTTCTGTGTCACATTTTGGGAAAAGTCCTTGAGTAACTCAAAGCTCTCTGAAAATACTTATCTCCATTCAACCTGCCTTTGATCTATCTCTTCCTCTTCCACAGTTACAAATTCATTTACATGCCAACAATGGCAACCTTCTGGGGTTGACACAAGCAATTTCCAAGCCCTGGCCTGGTGACTTGCCAAGTGGTCATCTCGTAGGGGATTTCTTACTACAAACTGCTGAATGCAAAGATCTTAAGTTTGTGCTATTTTTTGGAGCCAGAAGTCAGGCTATAAGGCCAGAATGACAAGTAAGAATTTCTTTTCTCGAACAAAAGGGACAAAATATTTAAAATCAGGTAGTTCTTGCCAACTCAGGATGAATGCTTACCATTATGGTCCTGAGGTGCCTGGCGGGAGAAAGACAACAAGGTGAAAAGCTGAGGTCCCCACCCAGTGGCCTCCCTGATGACTCCCTTTCCTGTGAACCCGTCCTCTTAGCTTCTGAAGAGTCCTCCCTCATCTGGGCAGGGTGAACTCGTATGGTCCACCCACTGGCTCACAACCAGATGCCCCTTCAAGCCCACGGCTGTTACAGATTCGTATGATGATTGCCCAGACAAGAGCCTGGGTCAGGGAGAGACGGAGAAGTAGAAGCATCTAACTCAGCCTCTTCTCTTGTCCCCGGTGATTTCCCTCAGGCTCCACATTGTCCACCCCTCTTAGCCAACCTGTTCTGCAGCTGGTAATTGTTACTCTAGCATGTCCTAGGGAGTAGGGTAGGGATGGAACATTTTACCTCCATTTTAAGCCACTTATCAAAGTGCTTCTTCCTGTTGTTAGGTGCCCTGGAGTCGGATCCGACTCATAGCAACCCTGTGTACAGCAGAACAAAACACTCTCTGACTCTATGCCATGCCCAGCACTATGTCAGTGCTTCTCTACTATTCATGGAGTTTTCGATGGTTCATTGTTTCGAGAGTAGACTGCTGGGTCCTTCTCCCTAGCCTGCAGCACCTGGTATTCCCAAGTGGTCTCCCATCCAAGGACTAACAAGGACTGACCCTGCTTAGCTTCTGAGATCAGACGAGATTGGATATCAGGGTGGTATGGCTATAGACCATTTCTTCCTACCCCTTAGAATGTTGTTGTTGTCTCTAGGTGCCGTCGAGTTGGTATCCCACTCATAGTGACCCTCATAGGGTTTTCAATGGCTGTTTTGGGATTGCCTTGGGAGTGGATTGCCAGGCCCTTCTCCCATTTTTGCGGTGCTGGGAATTGAACTCAGGTCCTCAGAGACTGCAGCACAATGCTCTACCAAATGAGCTAAATCCCAGCCCACCCCTTAGAATAGTCTGTTTGAAAAAGTTCTGAAAAACACAACTTCCTCTCTCATTGCCTCCCATGATTATTGTAGTGTTTCTTTCAGATTGGCACACCCCTATGTACACTGCAGAGCTGGCTGGTCCACCCCCAGAGCATTCAGAGCATGACAGGCATTCAGGAAGAATGAAAACTCCAGGAATTTATACCAACAAGATACACCCTTAGGTCCACTTCTTGTCTCCAGCACTCTGGCAAGTAACTTGTTGGTCTTGGCCCCCAGAAGGCTCCAGTCACCGCTGAGAGGTGAAGATAAGAACTGGAGGCCTCCCCGCCCTCCGGAGGTTGTGTCACACTCAGGGAGCTCTGCAGCAAGAGGCAGATAAGAGCTGGGCAGCCTCACTTCCCCACAGAGATTGTCTCACACCCGACAGATGCTTGCCCCAAATCCAGAGAAGCAATAGGTGCCTCGCAAATATTTACCTTGCTACATGGCAACGGGATGGTACAAGCAAGAGGTCTATGTAGCCTCAGGGACAGGTGTCCCTCACTCCATTGTCAACAGGCATAAGCCATGTCCTTTCCTATGGCTACCTGTCCAAGTGTTGAAAACCACATGGATGTTGTTGTTGATGTTAGGTGCCATCGAGTCGTGTCCGAGTCATAGCAACCCTCATAGGGTTTTCAATGGCTGATTGTTTCAGGATTGTCTCAGGAGTGGATTGCCACGTCCTCCCATTTTTGCAGGGCTAAGAATCGAACTTGGGACCTCAGAGACTGCAGAGTGGAGTTCAGTTGGTCTGAGCTAAATCCTAGCGCCACATGGATGCTGGGCCCTTTTAATTTCTAGCTTACCCAAATCATCCAGGATTTGAAAATCCAGTAGAGAAAATATGAGGCCTGCTTTCACATGTGTCCTGAAGGGCTGTCACTTGGCCTTGGAATTCAGACCCATCTTTCCATTCTCAGAAGCGACCACCACAAGCTCCACAGACTTTTCTAGTTCTGCTGCCAATCTTCCCACAGAAGATTTAAGGAAACCAAGTGTTTGGTGCTTAAGCAAATCAACAAATACAAAACACAAGAGAGAGAGCACCCAGCACATAATCTTCCCATGTACTCCACAAGGAACTGAGGGGAGACTTAAATGCTTTCAGAGACCAACCTAACTAAGTCAACTCCTCCCCAGAATATACAAGTGCCAGCCTGCTGTCACTTCGGTAGCATGCTACTAGAAAAGCTTGGCTGAAAAGCAGAGCACATTTAAAGGACACAGTCACTAAAAACTCATACGGCAATTCAGACTTTTTAAAAATGAGTTTTAGTGTACAACTTAATGAATTTCATTATGACATTTTCATACATGCAAATCATTGTGGTTGCTCATGTTTACCTCCCCCATTACCCTCTCATGACCCACCTCCCCAAGCAATTCAAGCTTTTGTCTCCAACTAAACATCATCAGCTGTGCTGTGTCTCTGCTCAGAAGCATGAATGCCTAAGGTAAGATAAACATGACTTAGGTGCCAGGCAGGTCTTTTTTATTAACTTCCACACGCATGGTGCCATCTTGTGGTGAGTTCCTTAGCGACTTGAAAGAAGCCACAGGCTAAATTTTTTCTACCTTACATGTTTTGTGAAGTACAGTATGCAGAAAACTTTTGACTAGTTTAAGAAAATGGCTTGAGTCTCTACTTCCTAATTAAAAAATAAAGGAATCATTATACATTTTTCCATTGGCTCTCAGAGTTAATAAATATAAATTGCAACTTCTCCACTCCAAAGCCAGCAATTATAAAATGGAAAGACAACTTGAAGAAGGAAATCTGTTTTGCAAAAAGAAATAATAATAATAATCATTCTAAATGACAATCTATTTGAGAGAAAACTTCATCCAGAGATTCATACTCTAGATTCCGTTGCACTATCTCATGTTTGGATGGTTTAAAAGGTAAAAGTGTGTTTCCAGCTGTGACCAAGGATGAATTGGGTTCAGATAACCTGAAAGGAAGTCTGAGGCCTGAGCACGTGGACTCTCCTTTTGTGTGTGTGTGTGTGTGTGTGTGTGGCTCTAAGGGGCAGAACCCAGGGCCTTGCACATTCTTTGCAAGTGCTCTACCACTGACCTGTGGGCTGGGGTTTAGCTGAGTTGGTAGAGCACTGTTCTGCACTCTCTGATGCATCAGAGTTTGATCCCCAGCACCACAAAAATGGGAGGATTTGGCAATCCACTCCCAAAAAAGGATTGCTGCGAGTTGGACCTGACTCCATGGCATCTAACAACAACAACACTGAGCTGCACTCCCAGCCCCACTCCCCCT
>VMDO01004782.1:60395-120313 GCA_007922755.1 Pedetes capensis | reverse complement strand
CTTGACACAAACAACCTATGAGGTTGATTTTTTCTGAAGTTGCATGATCTGCAAATACTTAATGCAAAGTTTGACTTACAGTACATAAGCGTAGTATCTTAAAGTACCATATGCAGTTGGAATTTTAAGTCAGGATAAGAAGTAGAAACTTCTTTCTTCTTGACTACAGTACAATTTTGATTCAATTTTCTTGCTCCCCACCCTATGTCCCCTTAAACTACGATCACTTCTCACTCCATCTTTTTTTTAATACTAAATCTTAAGAGGCCTTAACAAATTAAGTTTTAAGGAGATGGGTCACTTATAACAGGTAGGGAAGGAAGTGAAAAACCTTCATGAGCAGAATTACAGGTCTTTCAGGAAACAATATAATCATTTGAATTTGCCCTTTTTTTTTCCCTACACAAGTATTCTTTACAATAATAGCTGCTACTTATTATGTACTTAAATGGAGAAAAGATTGAGGTTGTCCAGGATTTTACTTTGCTTGGCTCTATAATCAACACCCGTGGAAGCAGCAGTCAAGAAATCCAAAGACGCATTGCTCTAGGAAAACCTGTGGCAAAAGATCTCTTTAGAGTATTGAAAAGCAAAGATGTCACATTGAAGACGAAGGTGCGTCTGACTCATGCCATGGTATTTTCAGTGGCATCATATGGTTATGAAAGCTGGACATTGAACAAGAGAGACAGAAAAAGAATTGATGCTTTTGAATAGTGGTGCTGGAGACGTCTATTGAATATACCATGGACTGCCAAAAGAACCAACAGATCTGTCCTAGAAGAAGTACAACCAGAGTGCTCCTTGGAAGCAAGAATGGCCAAACTGCATCTTACATATTTCGGACATGTAGTCAGGAGAGAACAATCCCTGGAGAAGGACATCATGTTTGGAAGAGTGGCAGGTCAACGCAAAAGAGGAAAACCCTCCACCAGATGGATTGGCACAGTGTCTGCAACAATGGGCTTAAGCATAAATAAGATTGTTTGCCTGGCACAGGATCGGCAAGTGTTTCGATCTGCTGTACATAGGGTCGCTATGAGTCGGACTCGACTCGACGGCACCTAACAACAACAACAACAACAACAACTTATTATGTACTAGCAATCAAGTTAGGACTTTTTATGGATGTTATTGTACTTGTCCACACAATAAATCCTGTGTGAAAGAAGGTGGGTTCAGAGAGTATAGATGAGGTTTCAATGGCCATCCAGTTAGAAAATGGGGGTGTGTGTACATAATTGAACTCAGATCTCTGACTTCAGTCTCCTTTCATTAGGCCATTCTGATTCCCAAAGAGATAATTTATGATCATCTTATTTGCCAGATACATTTTAGACATTATTCCAATTTTTCATGAAATCCTATGAAGTGGGTATTTTCTGCATGTTACAAATTAGCCTCTGAGAGGTTAAGTAATATGGGAGAGGTCACACAAATAGGAGTGCAGCAAACCAGGCCTTACACCCAGGTGTGTCTGGCACCAAATGTCATGAGTTTCCACCTCATTTGATTCATCATTGGTCATTAAGATGACGAAGATGTTGGAGAAAATATCTGCTACAAGCTTACTTTTAGCCTCAAATGCTTGCATAATAGTGTAAAACTTGGATAATGGGACTGCACAGTGTAATGTGTTAGTGGTATTTTAAGACTCTTTTTTATTTTGATTTTGATTAAAAATCTTTCTAAAATGTACCATTCCACTTCTCTAGTAAGTATACTATAACTTTGGGAACAAGATCTTTGCTGATTTGGGAATTTAAAAAAATTCCCTATTAAGTACTGATTCTCATTTCTAAGCGGCTGGGTTAATGTGTTCTGATTCTGTTTTTTTCTTTTTCCTAGACTTGTCATGTTAATAAATTCTTTATATCTGTTTGTTGGAGATTCTAGTAAATTTTAAGATAATCAAGTGAATTTTTCATACTACTTATCACAGAGTAGAAGATTAAGATTTTTTTCCTCCCCAAATTTAGGTCTTGACAAAGTTTCCATATTATGGAGGCATTTTCTCAATTACTTTATTTGAATAATAATATGCTATTTAGGGACTATGCATTAGCCTAAAACAATTTTAATCAGTACTAATTTAGGATGCTTACAGAGATTCACTGATGAATGGGTAAAAAAGGCAGGAAAGATATTTAAGACAAATTTAGTAATTATTCTAGGTATGTAATCTCATAGTAGTTAGGGTTAAAAGTCACTGTAAACAAACCCTTTAAGAATCATGTTCAAAATCAACATAGAAAATACCTACATTGTGAAAATCAAGAACACATGCTGATAGAAAAACTAATATAATCAACAATACTGATATTCCATGGACAGGCACCTGTGGCATGGGATAAGTTTCTAGAGCCAGTATCCTGTATGGAGACCACAAGCTCTAAAGCACAAAGAACTTACAGGTGAATACACTGTGTTCTGAGAATTATCAGATGACTTAAAAGATGCAGGTTAAAAAAAATATGCCTACTTTCACGAAATGTGATGGTGGAAAAATCATAAATAAGCAAGTCAGGCCTGACTTACCTGCTGGACTTCTAGAACGTAAAAAGCCCTTTCATGACACTCTGTCTGATCCTCTGATAGAAATGCATTCTGCATATGGGGAAGCTCCAGGTGGGCCACAAAACCCCTCTTGTGGATATGTTCAGACACTGAGGACCAGATAGAAGCCGAAATTGAAAGGTAGTACCACAGCTTCCTTAGCTTGGCCAAAGAGCACACAAGAGTCCTTCTACAAATGTATTAGAGATGTTAATATCAAAACTACACTATGTGTTTCTAGTCACCAAACCTCATGCCAAAATAAAAACTCTGTTCCAAGATATTAGAAGGGTCACCTGATATCTAGCCAAGTTAATCTGCCAAGACAAAATGGAATCATTTTACAGCTTAGAGACTTTCTAACAGGTTCAGTCTTGTAAATCATTTTGTTTTGTTATTGTTGCCTTCATTTTAAGACAAAGCTGGGAAATGGTTGTATGTTGATTATTGGAACACTCTGAGGTCTTTCTGCAGACTGGGTATATGAAAACCTAGAATGTGTATAGTCTTGATCTCAGAAGAATTTTGAATTTTAGTAATCAGAGAAGACAAACAGGCAAATAAATAGAGGAGCCTTGAAGGTATTTGTCTTTATGGAATTTGGCCAGTGTAAAACTTGGCCTCCCTTATGAGAAGGCTGTGTTGGCAAGTTCCATCTTGTTTCCCACAAGAATTTTTGTGATGGGAGTGATAATGGTTTCAGGTGTGGCATTTTAGGCATTTTTCCTGCACAATAAAACCGACCTGAATTTTATTGGATAATCCTGCTTCTTTGTTCCCCTTGGAACACTAAAAAAAAGTCAAAGGGGTAAGACAAAGTTCAGATGGG
The DNA here is from genome assembly GCA_007922755.1 of Pedetes capensis. Classification (NCBI taxonomy): domain Eukaryota; kingdom Metazoa; phylum Chordata; class Mammalia; order Rodentia; family Pedetidae; genus Pedetes; species Pedetes capensis. Next base: position 116,928 of record VMDO01004782.1, on the reverse strand, counting down.
TTTTGAGAATTTCTAGAATCAATAAGAACATTTACATCTGGAGGCTGAAATGTACAAAATGAAACAATGAGATAAGATATCAATATACCCTTGCAAAGCCAAGATTCTTTTTAATTTTTAACAGAACAAGATTTAAATAGCAATGTCATGTGCTCTAGAAGCCCTGGAGGAACTTCTAATGGACTCTATTTAAACTTATGTTTCTGAAGCAGCTTACTGGATACAGGAAAAGTGTTTTCTCTCAAATGCTATTAATATTACACTTCTATTTCCTAATCCTCGATTTCTGAGAGCCTGTTTGTTTCCTTTCATGTTTTAAAATATTTTCTAGTGAAAATATAAATAAAATTTAACATAAATTCAATAATGAGGAACTCCATGACTTTTTACAGAAACTGCAACATATATTTAATATTTGCAGGGGATGCCGGGCACTGGGGCACATACCTATAATCCCAGCAACCATGGAGGCTTAGGTGAGAGTACTGTGAGTATGTGACCAGAGAGATAGCCTGTGCAACTCAGCAAGGCCTTGTCTAAAAAAAAAAAAAAAAAAAAAAAAAAAGGGCTGGGGGTGCAGCTCAGTGGTTGTGCAACTTGCCTAACGTACCTGAGGCCTGGGTTCAACTTCCCAGTACCAGGGATGGTGGGGAGGAGTGTGCTTGGGAAATAAGTTTTAGTTGGGATGTATGTGTATGTATATTATGCATATTCACAGACTTGGGAGGGGAGAGAAGTTTTGTCTTTATTTTATCAAAAGATGGACTGACTTTCTCAGAAGTACTTTCCTAGCTTCATAAAAAAGTTAACTGATTTTCCATCTAGGGAATTATCTCAGACATTTCAATAAAAGTCAACTAAATATTTCTGAATTAATATGCCATTGATACCCCTTAGCAAACTTATATACTTTTTCTTATCAAGGACATATTTAATATTCTTTCTGCTTGCAATGATAACCTTTATTTGTTAGCTTGAAAACTGCTAGGGTGAGACATACATTTCCAACGTCTTTAGAAAAACCTATACTATTTGTTCAGTTATCACTAGTGGTCAATAGGTTAGGAGGCATAGCCAGGCCCACATGTGCAAATCTGGATTCAATGCCCAAGGCCACAATGGATTCCCACATTGGTGCTCTTCCTCTGACACCAAGTGATCAAATGACTAGCAGGAAATATCCTCTCTGTATAGATGGTAGATTTTACTATATGTAAATCAAAGCACTAAGAGTTCCTTAACACTTCTCATGAAAATACCATTTAATATAAGTACAAAGTATACAACTGTACCACCCTGGCATCCAGTCTCATCAGATCTTGGAATCTAAGCAGGGTTAGGGCTGATTAGTACTTGGATAGGAGACCACCTGGGTGCTGTGGGCTTAGGAGAAAGACCTGGCAGCACACTCCTGAAACAACAAGCCATTGAAAACCTTATGAATAGCAGAGAAGCACTGACAATAGTGCTGGGCAAGGAACAGTGCCAGGTAGTATTTCGTTCTGTTGTACATAGGGTTGCTGTAAGTTGGACCCAACTCGAGGGCACCTAACAACAACAGTATATGGAAAAAGGACCATCAATCCCCATCCTAAAGTGTTGCAGACATGCAAATCCAAATTGTAAAAATATTTTTTCTTTTAGTTACCACATTAACTTCTTAAGATATGATTTTAGCTGTAAATGAAGATTTAATTTTTTAATTTTCTTAGAAAGACTACAAATATTTTGGGTACTGACCATTAACCAAATTCAGAAAAGCCTTTGATATCCTTTTTAGATTGATATTTACACTGCCTTATACCTCATAAATTTTAAGTGTGGAAACTATTTGACTTACCCTGTTAAAACAGTACTCATGATTGGGTCCATAAAAATGCTGGAGACATCTCACATTGTTTTTGTTGACGATCTTGTTGAAGAATTCATTGACATATTTGATAGGGAATGCACAGACAGCAGATCGATTCATTGGTTCAGCAGAATCTGGCTTGCTCTGTGCGAACACCCCGTAGAGAACATCATCATTCACGCTGGCTCCTATTTGTTTAGCAAGATTGGCCCCGGGCTTACTGACATATGCAGCTTGAAGGATATTAAACACTTCCTCCCTTGTGGATCTCTTTCTTCTCTTTTCCGTGAGAATACACTCCAGAGGCATTTCCATGTAGGAATGCAATCCAGAGTCTACAGAACAGAACCTGATTATTCTTGTGTGAAAAGTCTGAGCATCCAGGGTTTCCTTTTGGACTGTCAGAAAGTAAATAAAATGGTTGCTTTCAAAGGCATGTATGTATTTAATGGGGTAAGAATCTCGGAATTCAGGTAACACATCAATATAGGATTGGTCTGTCAAAAACTTAAAACCATCTTGCGTTTCCTTTAGCCTTCTCACTGATATCGAATGCAATGAATGATCTGGTAAGTATGAAGAGTTTATGGTATTGCCCACAAAGAAGTTGATGAACCGGTCCTTTTCAGACAGGAGGACTTTTGCTCCCAGGGCACTCACCACACAGTCAGGACACTGCCCAGGTTCTTCATCCGCCTGTGGGGAGAACATGCAATGAACGAGTGACTCTATGTCGGCAGTGTTACCTGGTTGCAGGACATGGCGCTCACAGGTTCCTCTGTTGACGCTGCCACAGCTAATGAGTTGGTCATCATAGTAGGTGTCAACAAGCAGAGCCATGTTGACGTTATCTTTCCAAATTCCTCCTGACAAATTGACTTTCCCACTGCAGTCCTCACATGGAAAACAATCTGGATGTTCCCATACAGGTCCAGTCTTGTACTCCGCCACCTTCTGAAGGTCTTTGTCATTTAAAACATAAATGTAGTTAGTGGCTCCAAGGTAAACATGATGCCCATATAGAACAACATTCTGGATCGGTGTTTCTGCAGTGAAGTTGGGAAGCTGATACTGCATGTTCACGTTCATCTCAGACTTCACTAGGGCCTCTGTACACTCCCCATCACTCCTCTGCACCAAGGTCAACAGCAGCACAAGGATGCCAGGTGCAAGCACAGCGAGAGCCTTCATGGTCAGAGGTTTATCTGTCAAAACACGTTCAAGTCAAGGGAGGTTTAGCGGTCATTAAAAACAAAGAAGAAGAAATTGGAAAAAACTATCCCAGTGAAACTATTAGAAATTATGCTAACGGGAATTTGTACACAGAAGGCAAACAAAAAACTTTAGCTAGCCTCACATAAAGGTGCATTGTGTGGCTGGACATGACTCCACATAGGTTAATTTTAGAAGTCAAGGCATGAATGAGTAATTTTAGAGAACCATTATAAGATGCAAACAATGTTCTGTATTAAGGTCCATGCAGCAACTAAGTGAGACTCATTCAGTAGTGAAATAAGAAACATGGCACATTTCTATCTTGACCCTCTTTTGGTTGTTTAATGTATTTCATATCTGTGGCTAATGACTAGGTTGATATTTAAACTTTCTTGGTTAGTCAAGTAAAGGAACTGTGGTTCAGATTCATTTATTCTAGAAATCACAGCAGGCATTGTTTCCTTGGGAGCATGTAGAATTACTAGGCTAAATTTAGCTTCCTTTTAGTAGAAAACAATCATAAATTCTAGAAGCAATATGATCACATGTTGTTTGTAGCATTTTGTGCACAGAGGAAAGGTATGGCTACAATTTGGCTTATAGTTAACCTATTGTTTCAGACAGACAAATAATGTAAGATAGCTGGGACCTAAAAACAGCAGGTTGAAAATATATAAAATAAAATATGATCTTCAGAAATAAAGCCCCAGAACTATTTCTCCGGGAAAAGCAACATATTGTTCATTACCAAGTCAAAAAGCTATTTAGTAAAAAGAATATTATTTTAACATTCCATTGTATGCACATGGACAATATTTCTACCAGGAAGCATGATTGGTTTATTATTCAGTTTTGAAAAATTTAAGAGGCACAAGTTAAAAACGTGAATTCTACTTATGATAGCTACAGGTAGGGTAAGATATTGGAAAGGAGAGGCCTTAGAATGAAAGGAACTAAATATCCATTTTCAAAAAATAGATCATCATTTTGATAGGACAAAAGGGGACCTCTAAAAACATGCTGCCTGCAGCTATATCACTGTGGCATCTGATCCCATCAGATCTTGGAAGCTAAGCAGGGTCAGGCCTGGTTAGTACTTGGATGGCAGACAGCCTGGGAACACCAGGTGCTGTAGGCTTGGAAGAAGGACCTGGCAACCCACTCCTCAAAAAACAATCAGCTAGTGAAAGCCCTATGAATAGTAGAAAAGCACTAACAATGCTGTTTTGCTTATTGTACATAGGGTCACTATGAGTAGGATATCAACTTGACAGCATCTAACAACAACAATAATAAAAACATGCTAGGCATTATATCTATATTAAAGACTAACTTGAGTCTACAAAACTATAGCAGAATTCACTACTAGTCTGTACATGGCTCTGTGTTTGCACTATGGGAAATGGGACATGGCCTTGACTTTTAGTGCACTGGAAAAGTGGTCAAGTGGTAACATACATATACTGATATCGCACTACCATGCTTCACACAGCACAAACCAAGTGCCACAAACATCAAAGGAGTGGGAAAAGATCTGCACTTAGGATTACAAATATGAGCAATAAGGACAAATTCATTATGTTGTGAGGTTTAGAGAGCAAGGACAATGTCTATTTGGCTCATCACTGTATCCCAAGTACCTGGTATAGAGCTTGCCATTAAACCAATATATATTGAATAATGAATAAAGAAAAATTAAGGAATAGTTCAAAGTCACAAAACAGGTAAGTGTAGTAGCCAGAACTTGAATCCATATCTTTCTAACTCCAAAATCAAAGATAGTGTTACACTAGTAAATTTCTAAGAATCTGAGGGTTTAATAAAGAGATTAACTGGCTATTATTAAAGGCCACAATGACGTAAAAAGCACTGGAACAAAAATGTGGCCTCAAGAATAGAAAGGAAGAAATGAATGAGACACACATCTGAATAAATGGGATTTGACACCTAACTGGGAAGTGTACAATGGAGAAAGCAAAGGTGACTGGAAGTCATCTGGGCAAACGTGGTATGAGTTATAAAATTAGCACAATCAGCAATAGGAAATTAGGCCAGAGATACAGGTTTTGAACAAGCAGAGTTTGATATGGTAGTGGGAACTAAGTGAATGTTATATTACAGAAATGGCTGGTAGGTTTCACATTGTTCACCAGAAATTAGGTGCTTGAAGTATGTGACAAAAGCAAATTCTGAGCTGATAGAGCATTTGTGCCATGGAATAGAGGTACACAATGGGAAGGATTCTGAGGAGAAGCTGCTCTTCCTGGGAAAGTAGCATGGTCGGTCGTGGGTGAGATATCTGTTTTGGGTAAGATAGTGACAAGTGGAAGCAAGAGCTCTAGGTATTTGTCATTGCTGCACTGGAAGGAATGAAAGTTCAGAACTCAATCTTGGTAGAGTAATTGGGACTTTAGTTGGAACAGAAATAAACTTTGCACACTGGGCACGGAAGTGCACATCTGTAATCCCAGCGGCTGGGAAGGCAGAGGCAGGAGGATTGCAAGTTCAAGACCAGAGGTAGTAGTCTGTATAATTTAGCAAGATCCTGTCTCAAAAAAGGAAAAAAAAAAAAAAAAAAAAAAAAAAAAAAAAAAGGGCTGGGTGTGCAGCTCAGTGGTCCAGCACTTGCAAAAGCATGCAAGTGCAAGGCCCTGGGTTCAACTCCTGGTACAACACAAAATAAATAAATAAATAAATAATAACCTTTGCATATACTGGATAGACTGGATGATGAAAACCAAGAGTAAGTATATTCCTAGAGATAGCAGGTGAAAGAAGAGATGGTGGATGACCTAAATCTTGGTGAATATCCACATTAAAGAAACTAGTTAAGGAGTCAGAGAAGGCTCAGGTCATTGAGACATTAAGAGTCAATATTACACAGGGCCACAGAAGCCAGACAAAGGTCTCAAGGAGAACATAGTTCACATGGAAACTCTTTGTTGACCTTCAAAAGAGTGGTTTCAATGGATTTAATAGTGGTGTCAGATGTTAAAATGCAAGGGAATGTGTGGTGAGGAAGTAGAATGTTTGTTAAAGGAAGAATAAGCAGAAGGCAATAACAGGGTCAAGCGAAGTTTATTCTCAAATTGTATGAAAGACCTATGGTTCTTTGTAGGGCTTCCCTTTCTTCAACCAGCACTGATTTGGTGTCTACAAAGAAACGATGCTCTTCTCTGGGGAGCTCACAGTCACTCGGTGGGAGCAATGAGTTAACAGACAGATATGAGAGTAAAGAAGAAGGGCGATCAATCAGATTGGAAATGATGCTAGAGCTGAGACATCAAGGAGGTTAAAAAATGAAAATTCCAAGCCAGCAGAACAGTTTTTTGCAGAGCTATTGAGGCAGAGCCTGCAGCTGCACCACTGTGGCGTCCGATCTCAGAAGCTAAGCAAGGTCAGGCCTGGTTAGTATTTGGATGGGAGACTGCCTGAGAACAGCAGGTGCTATAGGCTTAGAAGAAGGACCTGCATCCCATTCCCCCAGTCCTTCTCAAAAACAGTTAGTGAAAACCCTATGAATAGCAGAGAATCACTGACAATAGTGTCTCCCCTCTTGTACATAGGGATGCTATAAGTCAGACACTGACTCAATGGCACCTAACAACAACTGAGGCAGTGGAAAGCATGAAGCATGGGCAGGACTGTGTAAATGGCTGAACCTGGAGAAGTGGGGAAGCCAGAAGCAAATGAGAGATAAAACTGTAAATGCAATATTGCAAAGAAGAAAAAGAGCTCTTTCCACAATCCTTGGAATATAAGAGAGGTCATGCTTCTTGTGATGGCAAGAGTGGATGAGAAGCCAGGTGAAAATACAGAGACACTGAGGAGGTTCAGAGTATGTGAATTCATATTGTAAAAATAAATCAGGGCACATGATCATCATCTGCTGAAAGCAATGGGTACAAAGGAGGTACTAGAGACTTCAGGTGGAGAAAGGGTTAGGACAATTAGAGTAAGGCATGCAACTTGAGATCAGCAAGAAATGAATGGAAGGATTACATTAAGGGATCTTAAGTTCTAGGGCTCTTTTAAGATAAGATATATAACATTTTGTGACTTTCTATTCACATCATGAAAAACAGAAGAAAACCAGAACAGTCAAAGACACAATGATCCTTAAGAGTCCACATGAAGGCATCTGACTGAGGATACAGGCTTTGAAGTTATTAATAAGCAAAGCAAGAAAACTGCAGTTGAACCAGAGGGCAAAGCCAAGTTCAATAAGGAGAACTGGAAGAAGTATGAACCATACAATAATAAAAATAACAATAACATGCATTGAGTGCTTACCACATGCCAGCCATTGTGCTACACCCTCTGACTTGTCTTCACAAACACCCTGTGAAGAAGGAAGTATTATTAACCTCCTCTTCCGAATGAATAAACTTATCAGAAATCTTATGGTTAGAATCAGGACTCAATTTCATGTTTAATAGTCAGGGATCCATCCATGCTCCTAAGTGCTTCATTCATACTGAAGCAGCTTCCTGAGCTCAGAACAAAACTGGAGCAATCAGACCTCCCATGCTGGCCTTTCCCTCTCTAGCTGTGTGACTTCAGGCCATTCATCCACCTCTGGACCTAGAGTCCAAGACCATCACATGATTGTTTTTAAGAATTAAAGAGAAATTTCATCTCTGGAGCACTTTGTTTCAGTGTGAATAAATGTAGGGAGTTATACTTGCTACTTTTGCATATAATTCTCATGGTATTGAAACAGTCTACATAACTTTTGGTGTTGATGAGGGGAACAAGGAATAAAAGAAAAGAAGGATTAGGGATACATTGTCTATTAGTTGAGTATACTATGTAAAAATTAAATATTCTTCTCAATATGGTATATATCAGTTTACCTTCCAAAACTGGGAATGTTAGCCTAATAAATAATTTAGTACAATATTTTCTCTAGAAAATATAATAAAAAAGGGAATGAACCATTACTGACAAAAGGAAGAAAAAACAGCATTACAACTAATTTGAATCTTGGTTGATGACCATTAATATAATACAGAATGTGAATGACTTATTTTTCTCATCTAGGCTTTTTGAAGGAGGCTTCAAAATTATTATTTCTTAAAATCTGAGGTATTACATTAAGTTATGCTTTAAAAGTCAGAATCATATCTTGAGGTTGGTACATATGTCGCTGAGTACACTAAACCTTAATTAGCTAAAACCCAGGAAATGTACACATGGGTTTTTTGTTATCTCACTTGATAAGAGAGCAAATCATAAGAAAAATAGTAGGGAAGAGGGATATTTTTTCTATTTAAGGAAAACCCTTTGCAGAACACACACTGGAATTGGTACCCTCATATTCTACACCTTTTCATTCTGATAGCAAATGGTGATGCCATTTTTCAGATTGGAAAATCAAAGAAAAGTTAAGTTTATTTACTTTCATTAAAGAAAAAATGGGCCGGGCACGATGGCGATGGCGCAGGCGGAGGCAGGATCACAAGTTGGAGACCAGAGGCAGTCTGTATAACTTAGTGAGACTTTGTCTCAAAAAGCAAAAAAATTGGCTGAGGGTACAGCTCAGTGGTACAGCATTTGCAAAGCATGCAAGCATGAGGCCCTGGGTTCAAGCCCCAGTACTGCAAAACAAATAATAATAATAATTAAATTAAATTAAAAAAAATAAATAAAAATGGAATTGAGGATCATTATCAACAATGAGGTTTTTATTTAAAACATGGGTTCTTGTTTAAACCTCAGATAATGACAAAATTTAATCACCTAAAACACTATTTTCTTGACCATTCCAGTTAATTATGGGAGAAGGACTTGACAGCCCACTCCCAAAAGACAATCAGCCATTGAAAACTTTATGAATAGCAGAGAAGCACTGACAATAGTGTTGAGCACAGCACAGTATTAGTGAGTGTTTCTTCTGTTGTACATAGGGTTGCTATGAGTTAGTCCCAACTCCATGGCACATAACAACAACAACAATAAAAAAAAAACACTCTATTTTCTTCACTATTTCAGTTACTTAAGGCCCTTCCCTTTTCAAAGATGTGTATTGGTCAGACCACAGGTTCTCCAGAAAACATTTGTGTCCTTCCTAAGGAGTAGAGGGAAGCCTTTTGTAAGTATTTGTTGCTAAGCTAGGTACTCTGATGACACCGACAGGTAACTGAGTGACAGCCAAATGGTCAAGTGCACAGACTCTGGAGCCAGGTTGCAGGATCTGAAGCCATCCCCCTATTGTATGACTTTGGGCAATTGACTTTGACCCTCTGTTTTCTCATTTAAGGTGTGAGGGTGGGTATGGTACATATCTTATTTGCTGTGAGGATTATTCTGTGAATTCCATGAGTCAATGCATGTAAGCCACTAAGAACAATGCCTGACACATGGTAAGTTTAAAAAATTACTATTGTTGTTTGTTCCTTCCCTCAACAAACACTGATGAGCATCTATAATATGCCAGATACAATATACAAGGTTGAAGGTACAAAGACGAATAAATTACTTTCCAACTATCAGTGAGATCTCAGACAAGAAGAGAAAAAAAAATATGGCACAGTTTAAACTCAATGTAAGAAGGGAAATTTAACCAGATTAGGAGAGCTAGGTGGGTTTATCAATCAATCAATCAATCAACCATTGTTCTTTCTTCATAATGCACTCATAGTCTTCAGGCAAAGCATGGGAGTGAACTAGTTTTATTGGTGGCAGTGAAGCTAATTAGTTGTATGACCCCAAACAAGCCATTCAATTTCTTTGGTCTCAGCCGCTTTCTATTTTGTAAAATTACAGTGTTGAACCAGTTGCATGCTGTAGTTCTCTGGTACTGGCTAAGGACAACCTATTTTGTGCATCTCTTCCCAACTTTCATTTCATTTACCTCATCTTGGTAGCCAGAAAACAGCCAGAGTGGGAGTATTTACATCACAGAAACTGGCAAACACCACTAATCAGGGCTATTTTCCTCCCTTAGAGAGATGATTATTAAAATACTTGCCAATATTCCTGGGTTGAAGTAATGAACTCAAAAGTATTTTCCAACTCTCAAAATTCTCATTTCTGGGATTGTTTTTCTACAATTACATATTACTCCAATGTCATAGACTTGGAATATATTACTTTCACTCCCCAATCTATATGCCAGATCTGCCTGTGCAAGAAATTTTAATATTTATATGGGTAGTGACTCCAGAAGTACTTTCACTTTTCATATATTTTTATCTTGATACCTTTATTCCTGTAATGTGCTGGAATCAGGCTTTCAACATAGAATGCTTTTTTACTGCTCCTTCTTTATTTCTCTCTCTCTCTCTGAAATAGTGCTAGCCATTTAGCCAACTTTGAATTCTTTACTAAATGGAACAAGTACAGACGATTCAAACAGACTGACTAATTCATTCTTTTAAAATGTTGTGCACATATCAGGTGAAACTGAATCATCCATAAAACATTTATTTCTTTTCAGTTGATAGTAAAGATAGTCTCACCAATCAAACATTTCCTGGGAGTGATCATCTCAATGGCACCTTGGTTATTAAACTTTTGACTTTCAGGAGTATTTCCTTTTAAAAAGGCTGCTCTGTTAGCTGTGAATGTTGGCTCAGTCTAACCCTCAAACCAGCCACTCCACTCTTGTCTACCATCTATCTACTTCTAGTTTTCTAATTGAACTACCTTGCCTTGGTCTTTTCATTCTCCAGAAATCCAGCAGGACATTTAATCTCTAAGTTTTTATCGGGTAGCATCTGTGCCTATCAACACTTTCATTGCGCCCATCACTATCTTCATCAACAGAAGCACAATGCAAAGCCTATCTATGTTGAATTCAAGCATTGTTCCTCAGGAAAATACACAGCAGGTGGAATGGAATAAATTTTTTAAGAGGAGACTTTCTAAACTCTGATGTAAGTAACTTTGCTTTCTTTAAGAAACATTTCCTTAGGAGTCATAATACTGTATAACTATGTAAAAAGCACCTTATAGTTTACAAGATAGTTACGTTATTTCTTCTAATCATGATTATGAGGTAAACATTATTCTCATTTTTTTCTGATGACAAAATTGAGGTTTGAAGAGGATAAAATATTAGTTAAAATGTACTAAGCATGCAGTCCAGGTTCTTTCAGTAATTCTAATTTATGTTTGTTTGTTTGTTTCATAGCTGAGTGCCATAAGGCATACTTGTAATCCTATCTAATGGGGAGGCTGAAGCCCTCAGGAGGATTGTGAGTTTGAGACCAGAGGCAGACCCTGTCTCAAAATAAAAACTAAATTGGGCTAGGGGTGCAGCTCAGTGGTGGAGTGCTTAGTTAGCATGCACAAGGCCTCTGGGTTCAACCCTCAGTTCTGCAAGAAAAAAATATATATATATGATGCTTATTTGAACTGTTTCAAATTATTTGCATTTCCTAGAAACAGTTATTATTCAAAAGGTGCAGTATTTTAGTGAATACCTATTGTGACCTGTCCAGTACTTACTGTCTCTTCTACTGAGAGCTCTTTTGAAACTTTCCCTTCCCTATCTCCCAGGACCAGCCATCAGTCGCACCTCTCACTGCAGGATGTGCATGCTCACTGGGCTGGCTTTCCAACAAGCTCTATTCTCTTCACCCACTGCTTGGTCACATGTCCAAAGCAAGGCCAATCAGTCTTTCTGGGATTCACTATAGGGGCCGAGAGAGGATCTCCTTCCCCCACAGCACTAAAGATGATGTCAACTTGGGGTGTCTGAGGACCACCTTTGCCACTATGTGGGGAAAACCTGAGTGAATATGCAACTGCTGCAGGTGGTAGGAGGGTCCAGGCATGGAGAGTGGTTCTTAGAACTATCACTTGAGTATCTGTATTCTGCCATGTCTTAAGCTAATGGGCTAATGGGAGCCAATAAAATTTCCTGTTTCCCTGTTGTTGTTTTTTCATCGATAGTTTCTTAATGATTCTTTTATTCCTTCCTCCTCAAAAGCCCTGAGCAAACAATGTCCAGGAGAAAATAACATGATTTGTGAGTTCAAACAGTCAATGCATGAAAGCAACTTTACATAAAACATTGAAGTAATTGGGACAAAGATGGTTTCTTTATATACTTGAATAATTACTTTAAATATTTCACTTTGTACTTAGGAACATATTAAGATTTCTTCCTGAGGTGGTATACTGGTTTTTTCCTACTACATAATTTAAAAATATTTTACAATATTTATATAATACAATCTCAGGATGAAAATAATATATCTAATAGAGGAGTCAACATATAAAACTAGAAAATATTTCAATACTACTTTTGAGTGTATAAAAAGGATTTATGGTGATGGAAAATAGCCAAGGCTCCATATTAAGAAAATCGAACCATAAAATGTCATAGCTAAATCTACAGAAAAACTTGCCAGAGTGAAATTCCAAGGAAAAGTCTTAGTCCTCTCTACATTTGTATTATTTCCATTAGCTTTAAAAAGTAGGACAACAAAAAGTTATAAAAAGAAGATTCTGATAGCAGGTTCCTGATGACATTTAAAATACTATATTTATAAATGCTCACTACTTTTTAGCTCAGTTGGTAGAGTGCTTGCTCTGCACACTCTGAGGCTCTGGGTTTGATCCCTAGCATTGCAAAAATATGGGAGAAGGACCTGGTGGTTCACTCCCAAAACAATCCTGAAAACAATCAGCCATAGAAAACCCCATTTTGGGTTGCTATGAGTTAAACCGAACTTGACGCACCTAACCACAACTGCTGGAGAATCACATAATGTTATACCACACATTGTTCAAATATTTGTGAACACCCATTAGAAGTGATATACTTGTCTTAATACTGAGAATTTCTGCCCACAGAGTATACAGTCTGTTGATTTGAAGACAGCAGGATAAACTCTATAACATAAATCTGTATCCTAAAGTGAATAGTAAATGAATTCACAAGGCTGTTGAGAAAGCACAAGTTAAAACAGGATTTGGTGAATGTTTGATTCTTATGTCTAAAGATTATATCCTTATTATTATGATCATCAAAAGCGCCTGAGTTGACTATAGAAAGATAAAAACCAATATACAGTACTATGTCAAAAATCCTTTCTAATAAAGCCAGGTCCATTCATCCATTCATCCTTCCTTCCTTCCTTCCATCCATCCTTCCTTACATCCTTCTCTTGGTGACTGAACATAGGGTCTTGCATGTGTTAGACAATCCACCTACCAATAACCAATAGTCCCAGCCAAAGATAGTTTCTTGACATGGTTTTTAACATGAGTTGAAGGGCCAGAAGAAATCTTCAGGATTTTTTGTTCCCTCCAACTGCTCTCCTGTACAACCACATTTAAATAATACCAAATATCTCTCAGACAATCTTGTGCTTAATATTTAGAGACTAGTTTACTTGACAAAACAACTTATAATATTCTTCCCAAGAATTCACAGAATCTTCTGGAAAAGAGGTGGCATGTGGTAGAGAGAGTGTGGGCTTTGGTGTTAGACAGATGTGATGTGAATCTGTGCTTTATCGTTTTCACACCTTGAGTCTGAGTGTCAGTTTCTTTTGTCCATATCTTGTGGGTTGGCCATGAGCATTAAATGATGCGAGACACTGGCATTTAATTATGCAGCACATGCTAACATAGTAGCATAGTCCCTACATTTATTGGATGGTACCATGTGTGTCAGCTGGTTCTTTCCTGCTCTGAACAGAAATAAGGAAGTTGGCCAGTGCCGTGGAAGAGATCACTCCAAATACCTGGTGACTGTTTCATCAGTTTACTCCTCCAATCTACAGTTTAAGTAGTGATATTTGTTATTTCCCCACTCTTTGGACATCTTGCAGTTTTCCTCTAACCTTGTTTCAAGTCCTTGAGTCCTTCTTAAGTTTTCCTCCATGACAGAGGCCACAGTAATGGTCTCCCATACTAAGGAAGGAAAACAAATAGAAATCATTACTTCACCTCTTTAAAAAAGAGTAAGCCCATATCCCCACTGAGATTTAGGAAGTAAAGGTACAGAAGGCCTTGTTAAATTTGAATTTCAAACACTAATTTTTTATAAGTATGTCTCATAAACATACTTAAAACGACATTCTTAGTTTTAAGTGAGTGGAGAAAAACAAATGAAAAATCTCCCTTCCCCTACTTTTTAACAGCAGAACTCAGATTGAAAAGATTTGTGTGGAACCTATTTTATCTTTGGGATAGAAGTTTGCTTAAGGATTCCACAGCCATACATACTGCAAACCTCCTACAATTTTTTATATTTTGGTTTTGCTGCATGTACCTAAAATATGGGAGAAGGACCTGGCAGCCCATTCCTAAAACAATCAGCCACTGAAAACTCTGTGAATAGCAGAGAAACACTGACAATTGTGTTGGGCATGGCGTAGTGTCAGGAAGTATTTTGTTGCATTGTACATAGGGTTGCTATGAATTGGACCCGACTTGATGGCACCTAACTACAATCCATTCATACCAGTGGTTCTAAATATCATGTGAAGATATAACTATGTGAGAAGGAGGAAAGATTCCTTTTTTAAATTTAAGGTGTATGTAGATAGTAGCCTGTCATGACATGAAATTTCTAAGACAAAAATTATTCCTAGATTTGTATATTTTATTTATTAAAAAACATTGTCCTAGATTTGCATATCAATTTTATTTATTAAAAATTCAAGTTGGAGCCGGGGCAAAGTAGCTTGTGCCTATAATTCTAGTGACACAAGAGGCAGAGGCAGTAGAATTGCAGGTCTGAGGCCAGAGGCAGCCAGCATAACTTAGTGAGACCCTGACTCAAAATGAAAAATTTTAAAAATGGGCTGGGGGTGCAGCCCATTGGTAGAACACTTGCAAAGTATGTGTGATGCCTTGGGTTCAGCCACCAAGTGCCATTCAATAAATAAATAAACAAACAAACAAATAAATATTCAACCTGGGAGACATGGTATATCCCTGTAATCCCAGGGACTTGAAAGGCTGAAGCAGGATGATTATTTGAGGCCAGAGGCAGCCTATGCAAATTAGCAAGACCCTGTCTCAAAATAAAAAATAAAAAAGGGCCTTGGAGTAATCTCAGTGGTCAATAACTTGCCTAATATGCACAAGGACCTGGTTTCAATCCCCTACCCTTCAAAAAGCCAGCAGCTATAGCTCTGTGGCATCCCACCATGTCAGATCTCAGGAGCTAAGCAGGGTTGGGCCTGGTTAGTACTTGGATGGGAGACCGCCTGGGAACACCAAGCACTGTAGGCTTGGGAGAAGGACCCAGCAACCCACTCCCCAAAATCAATCCGCCATTGAAAACCCTATGAATAGCAAAGAAGCACTGACGATGGTGTTTTGCCTGTTGTACCTAGGATTGCTTTAAGTGGGATACTGACAGGACGGCACCTAACAACAACTACCCTGCAAAAATAACTAAATTAATTAATTAATTAAAAAATTCAGATATAGGTGGCTATAGGAAAAAACAAGTTAAACTTGGTACTAGAATAATTTACAGATGCATAATTAATGTTTCTAGGGGCTGCTCTAAACATCATTTCTTGATCTTTATACAAATATTTCTTTGAAAGAGAAATAGTGCTTTAATTCAGATTCTTATCTAGTATTGCAGCCCTTCTAATAATCATTTTAAAAGATGAAAACAACTGAATCCTAGCATAAGAAAAAGCCAATTGTGCATTTTCTAGTTCAACATATGATTAAGATCAGTGTCCAACCCTGATATGGCAAGAGTAAAGATAAAAAGAACAGAATGCCATTATATTCTCAAGATTATGTCTCATAAATTCATAATCTGTGGGCAAACATCTTTATTCTTTTAGAATGGTTGAAAGGGCTCAACTTCTGCTAAAGAAGAGTAAATGGACATTTGTTTTACCATTGTGAATATTGTAAAAAATACCATTTGGAAAATTCACTGAACTGTCAGAGTCCTGATTGATGGACAGGTGTTTGCCCCACTAATAAACTGTAGGTCAGACAAGAATATTTCATTATCCTTGAGAATGTGAAGGTTGAGCTTCCCTACTGTTAAGACAGTGCTAAAATATAAAGCATTTTTTTCAGCCTAATGGATAGATGTAAGTTTATAATTCAGGTTGTGTAAAAGTACTACCAGATTTTGTTCAATTAAGCCAGGAATAGTGAATAATATAAATGCACAAATCACATTTGAGAAACATCTTCCTACCTATGAAAGTTAAAATAAAAGAAGCCTACCAACCTTTCCCCGTTCCATTCAAATACAGAGTTGGATAGGATAAACCTGACTGAACAGTTAGAATGTAAACTGCTAAAGGAGACAAGTTGGAGAGGAACTGGCTCATTACTCAGTAATGAATCAGACATTACTCCTTAGAAGTTGAAAACGTCCTTGGCATTAGGTATGCTACAATTCCAAATGGGGGAAGACTGTGTTTAGGATGGGGCTGATCCATTTCTTTCTCCTGTTTTTTTTTTTTTTTTTTTTTTTAGTTTAGTTTAGTTTAGTTTTGTTGAGACAGGGTTTTGTGACGTTGCTCAGGCTGGCCTGAAACTCCCTATGTAGCCCAGGTTGGCCTTGAACTTGTGATCCTTCTGCCTCTTCCCAGTTGTTGGCATTGCAGGCATGTGCCCCATGCCAGCTTTGGGCTGATACGTTTCCTCCGGGGTTACCTAACAGAGAAATCAATGGATGTGGAGGAATGTGGGCTGTGAATGGATCCCATTCTTGTCACCGTGGCTGTCTTATAAAGAAAGAGAAACTGGCATCCAGGGAAAGAGAGAGTAAGGGAAGAGGAATGAGGAGGCAAAGGTGCGGCTCTGGCCCTGAGAGCTGCAGTGGTCAAGTGAGGTGGCTGTTTCCTGATTAACACTATTTTCATGTTGCTTGTAATTTTCTTTTGTCCACTTTTTGAGAACTTTTCCCTAAAGTCAACATTAGCAAGAAGATCTCTTACACTGAAATGACTTGAGTCTGGTTTGCTTTTTCAGGCAAAGTAGAAGAGAACCGTTAGAAATCACGAGAACATTGTAAATTGGAGGAATTGCCAAACCTGGCCATATTTTCCGTAGACGAGGACTCCTTGGGTGAACATAGTGCAATTATGTTGAAAGAAAAACTAAAAGCATATAAACAGCACTATGTTGAGATCAGTATATCATCAGAAAATAAAAAACTAAAGACTTCCTATAAAAGTTTTAAATAACCATAAATGAATAAAGAATGCCAAGCAAACCAATCCTTGTGAAAATTGGACAATACAGAAAAATAACCACAGGATCCAATTTCTAAAACTCAGTAAACACTCTGAATTCTTGAAAAATCAATAAACCAAAAGGTTAGGACAACTTAAAAACAACTGTGCTCAGCACTGCATTTATATAACCAATCAAGTTAAGGAAAAATAACTCATGGCAGTATCTGTGCGTATGTGTGTACCCATGTGTGCACATGTTTGGGGGAAAAGGAAACAGGAAGAACAGAAGGAAAGTCATTTTCGTTTTATTTTAATGAGTTGTTGTTTGTTGCTAGGTGCCGCCGAGTCGGTATCCGACTCATAGTGACCCTCATAGGGTATTCAATGGCTGACTGTTTTTGGGATTGCCTTCTCCCATTTTTGCGGTGCTGGGAGTTGAACTAGGGACCTCAGAGACTACAGCGCAATGCTCTACCAACTGAGCTAAATCCCAGCCCTTTTAATTAATTAGGTAATTAATTAGAAACAGGGTCTCACTATGAAGCCCAGGCTGGCCTCAAACTCTCAATCCTCCTACTTCAGCCTCCCAAGGGTTGGGATTACAGGCATATACAACCACACCCAGCAGAAATTCATTTTATTCAATTAATTAGTTAATTAATTTAATGTTTTTGAGACAGGATCTCAGTGTGTAACCCAGACTGGCCTGGAACTTGCTATGTAGACCAGGCTTGCCTTGTACTCTCGTTGATCTTCCTGCCTCAGACTCCCAAGTACTGAGATTAGAGGCATGCACCACCACGCCCGGCCAGAAAGTCATGTTAAAAATATGTTTTCAACCATATAAGTATTGCTCCTTGATTTGGATTTTCTGCCTCCCAACCACCACCTTCCAAGGCTGTGCTGTGAGGATGTGTACCTGTCACTGGAGGAGCACAGAAGGAAGAAGACAGACAGACGAGGGGCCAAGGAACATTTCAGAGAGGAGCAATGGTGAGAGCTGAGTGTTGCAGAAACACTGGAGTTGCTCAGGCACAGCTGAGCAGGACACAGGCACGTTGGGCAGGGAGGACTCACACAGGCTCCTGGGAGACAATGTGCAGGGCTGTCCAGGAGGCCATAACAAGCACAGAGGTCGTGTGGGCTGGGCCGGCATGGATGAAGTTGCAAGGCTGGGTTGGAGTCCCAGGAAGCCTCATCTGTCCTTTTGAGGGGTTTGAACTTTATCTGTGGGTGGAATGTTTTAAGCAAGAGATGGAAATCAACATGTATAAATCCCATTTTGATGGCAATGTGATGAGCAGATTGGAGTGGGAAGGAGTTAGAGGTCAGAAGACAGTAGAGTGGGTCTCTGCATCCGTCCAGGCATAAGGACAAAGATTAATAGCAAAATGAAGACTCACAGATGAGTATCTTCATACTTTATCTCCAGAGTGTGCAGAAAACCATCTGTCCAACATTAGTTTTGTCTATCCAACAGTTACTTAATATTAAATTCAATAAATATTTATTGAGGCCCTACTATGTGCCAGGTACATGGGATACATCAGTGAGGAAGACAGACACCCTTGCTCCTGTGGAATGCACTTGTTGCAGGATGATCTGGATGAAAAACATACACAAAGAAGTGGATCATGGAGTGTATTAGAAGGTGGTAAGTACTACAGGGAAAAAAAAAAAAAGAAAGCAGCATTAGGGGATCTGGAGTGCCTAGAAGGAGCAGGGAGGAACACGTCTGTAGCTTTGATAAACTGGGAAGGCAGCTTTTTGAGGAAAGAGTTGAGGGAGGGGAAGCCTCAGCCATATGAGATGTAAAAAGAGATTTCTGGGCAGAGGCAAGAGGATGGAGCTTGGAGCATGACTGTGTGTCTATAACCCAACAAAAGGACTTGTCTGCTGGGACTTTGGTGATTAAAAGGTGAGCTCAGAGAAGGCAAGCAACAGGGCTTGTAGGGCCTTGTGGACACTGAGACTCTGGCTTTCCTTGGCATGAAATGGGGAGGCAATTTCAGGGTTGGAGTGAGAGAGTAATGCTGCTGGGATGGAATCACCTTGGGCATATGTGAGGGAATACTTTGGGGGTTGGGGGTAGGAGTGTGGTGCAGGGGCAACTGTGGAACAGTGAGGCCATCTGGCAGCTGCCCAGGCCATCCAAATGAGCGGTGGGAGTGGCCCAGACCAGGAAAGAAGGGCTGATGATGAGAGGGAGTAAAGTCTGGTTGTATTTTGAAGACAGAACTGATAGGATTTGTGTGAGGTGTGTAAGGAGAAAGAGGAATCAAGAATACTCCAGGGAGCATGGATTTTGCTAGGTATTGACATGGTGAAGCTGATGGGTGGAACAATGAGGGATACTCATTTTACATCCTGTATTCTAAAAGGTAAAAATAAAAATTATAAGCAGAGAAAATGTGGAGAGGTAAGAGGCAACGTTTGGTTTTTTGAAAGTGAAAAGACAACTTTCAAGAAAGGTGGAGTAACAGTGTGGAATATAGTGGATTCCACAGCAGTGTCAAGTGGGATAAGAACATATTTCCATTAGCTGTGGCAATAAGGAGGTTGCTAGTGACCAGAGGCCTTCAGCTGTACCACTGTTGTGTCTGATCCTGTCAGATCTCGGAAGCTAAGCAGGGTCGGCCTGGTTAGTACATGGATGGGAGACCACCTGGGAACACCAGGTGCTGTAGGCTTGGGAGAAGGACCTGGAAACCCATTTCCCCAAAACAATTCACCACTGAAAACTCTATGAATAGCAGAGAAACACGACAACACTGTTTCACCTGTTGTACCTAGGATTGCTATGAGTTGGACACCGACTCAAGGGCACCTAACAATAACAGTGATCAGAGCAAGGAGACTTTCTGAGCATATGGAAGAGACTGTATGAGTTGAACAAGTTAAGGAATGAATGGGAGTAAAGAAAGTAGAGAAAATGGGTTAGAAATTTATATTCAAGAATTCTTTAAATGATAACAGAAAAAGGAGTGCCTCCTTAGATAATTGTGTATCCAAGATCCTATCAGCACACCTTACATCTATATTTTATTCTTCTTGAAGTAGCAGCAAATTGATCAAGGGTTGAATGAAAAATGGTGAGGGAGACTTTAAACATGGGAGAGGTAGGTAGTGAGGATAGGATAGACAGAGCAAGGGGATGAAAGGGGAAGAATGGGATCAGGACCATAGGTTGATAAGACCACTTCATTCTTTGAGGCAAAAGCAGTAATAGGTGACATGGAAACCATGTGGGGTTCTGTTCCTCTTTAAATATAAGAGGAGCTCTTACCCTGAGAATAAGGAGCACCAAAGAGATCCAAGCACTTGAGAGAATGATGAGCGTTTGTAGTCATTGCAGCTGGCATGGTGAAAAATGGGACAGGAGAAAAGCAAATAGATTTGCCCATAAGAGAAGTAAGTGCTCTGGACTGGTCAAAATTGGCAATAACCAGAACCAAAACAAAAGATTGCTTAAGGAAAATCTCAGCTTAATCCACAATAGCTCATTCTCATCAAGTATCTACGTAGTCAGCAGACTTGGGAATTAAATGGTTATATGATTATGACCTTTGCAGCAAATTCCTTGTAATATTTATATAATTCATCAGATATATGGGCCTTTATTAAGAGGAAACGCCAGCATTTGATTATTTTTACTTCAAAACCAGTTTTATTGGAATTTGCGAGGAATAACTTCAGGGAAAAGAAAACACATTGAAACGGATACTCTGCTCTCTTTTCAACAAAACCAACAGTCTAAAGAAGTTAAAGAAATGAATTAGATATAAAGATCATCTAACTCTGAAAATTAAAACCCATTTAGGAATTGTGAGAGAGCCTTGATCCTGAAGCCAGTCTAGTTATTCATTCAGAATCTTTAATAACATTTGGAAAGTAATTAATCAATTTATGACAGACTCAAAGGCTGTCACCTTTCATTGTCATTAATGAAACTGTCTGGGGGTTTTATTTGCACTTTTCTGGTGATTTAATGAACAATTTTTTAAAAGTTCTTTGAAGACTAGAAGAACATTTAAAATCATTGGGCCTTGATGTACAGATTTCAATGGACAATCCAAGTATGTGTTAGTGAGACTGAAATAAAATTTAGATGTTCCTTAATTTTGACTAGATAGAGAATTTTTGAAGTCCAAAATGCATATTCATTCTGTTTGGAGGAAGCTTTTTTCCTGTCAACAATCTTGGCTTTGACTGCTTCTTTATATAATTCAATAGAATTTAAAATATACTATTTGATACTCATTAAAACAACAACTACAAAAATACCTAAGGTAGTGTTCTAAACCCAAAGGTTCATGTAAGTCCTAAGTGATTCCATGTGTTTGCTGTGTTGTCTCAATTAGATAGTGCTCCAACCAAAGGCTTTGGACAGTGCAGTCACCAGCTTCAAGTTCATGCTTGAATGTGAAGACAGTGTCAGCTGATGGCTGCTTACCTCAGACTTTTGCAGGAGCAAAAAGACAGGAAGCGAAGCTATAGGAAAGCTATAGGAGTTTTCTTCAAATCTTTAGATCACTGTCTGAGCACATGTTTAATATATGAAAACGTAACTGCTATATACTCTAGGAAGAACTTTGAATAGTCAAGGCCCAAACAAAAGGCCTCAAGATAATATCCTCAAGGAAAACTAATTCACATCCATAAGCATCTGATATTGCAACAGAAAAGAATTATGGATATAGGTTTTAGGGCAATAACTTTGGGTTACAATAGTAGTCTATATATTATAATGAGCTGTTGTTGTTAGGTACTGTCAAGTCGTATCTGACTCATAGTGACCCTTATAGGGTTTTCGATGGCTGTTTCGGGATTGCCTTGGGAGTGGATTGCCACGTCCTTCTCCCATTTTTGCGGTGCTGGAAATCGAACTTGGGACCTCAGAGACTGCAGAGTGGCGCTCTACCAACTGAGCTAAATCCCAGCCCATTATAATGAGTAGGTATGATAAAAAAAAAAATGTAGTCCTGAAGATGGTCCAGATATGTCCAACCTGCAGCCTGTAAACTGCATGTGGCTCAGGACAGCTAGTAATGAAGGGCCACAAAATCTTTTTTTTTTTTTTTTTTTTTGTGGTACTGGAGGTTGAACCCAAGGCCTCTCGATTGCATGCTTTCCAAGTGCTGGACCACTGAGCTGCCACCTCCAGCCCATTTTTTAACTTTTTTGACACAGGGTCTCGCTAAGTTACGCAGACTGCCTCTGGTCTCAAACTTGTGATCTTGCTGCCTTGGCCTCCCGCCCGCTGGGATTACAAGCCTGCATCACCGTACCCGGCAGGGCCACAAAATCTTTAGGCAGTATATGTTTTTAGCTTTTATTTTCTTTGTGCTCCCCTCTTATTATGTATATGCACTAACTATATTATATAATTTATCTGCAGCTTGAGGCACTGAAACCCAGGGGAACCAAAAGATTAGACATTCGTGGTGTAAAACATTGATACATTTCCCTGGTTTTTCTTTTAATATTATGACTTTCCCTGAAAAGATGGAATCTCATATTGTTTAAGAATAGATAATAGAGTGCTTAGGACATGCCACTGACACTCAAAAGCTCTTTGTGCTTCTACTTTATATTTTTGCTATTGTTACTGCTAGCCAAGGGCAGGATAGATTAAGAGGCCCAATTTAGGACTGGATGGTTTAGCTCAGTTGATAAAGTGTTGCTTTGCACGCTCTGACGCCCTGGGTTGGATCCCTAGCACTGCAAAAATGGGAGAAGGATGAGGCAATCCACTCCCTAAGCAATCCCAAAAACAATCAGCCATTGAAAACCCTATGTCAGAAGCACTGACATAGTGCCAGGCTGTTGGAGGGTGGTGCTTCCTTCTGTTGTATATACAGTGGCTATGAGTCGGACCTGACTTGATGGTACCTAACAACAGATTATATTAGTCACTATTGTGTTACTACAATAAAATACCAAGGGAGGTCACTTTATAGAAGAAAAGTTTATTTAGGTCACAGATTTGGAGTATGGTGCCTACATCAGCTCACTTCTGGTGAGTACCTCATGGTGACTGTCAGGTGACAATTGTGAGAGCATGGGTGGGAGTGAGTGCTTCCATCTCAAGCCAGAGATTCTGGAATCCAACCATGCCTTTTGAGGGCAGGTACCAAGGATCTATGGGCCTCCCACAAAGACTTACTTCTTAAAGGTCCACATTGTCTCCCAATACCACCACCATGGGCAAAGGGCTCTATTTGTAAACCTTTTTTATTTGGGGGGTGACCCAAACTATATTCAAGCTATAAAATTAAGCTACATGTCTCAGAAATAGAAGGGAAGTTTAGACTTTGCTTACCATGTGACTTACCATTTTTCTGTGAGCTTCCCTTAATTCCCCACATTGACCTATTTCTTTCCCCTGTAGAAAACAGACACCCTGATTCCTCATGAGACACTCTCTATGACCTACAGTGCACCTACTCCTGACCCTTACAGTGTCCACTCTTCACTCCTCTCCTTCTACCTCACTGAACCAATTCCTCACCAAAACCTCAATATCTTCTCATTTGTTACCTATTTTCTATATCTGTGGCATGAGAATCATTGAGAAAAATTTTTTAAAAATTGAACTGCATTTCTCCAAATGCACAAATACAGCGGCATTTCTTCATTTATCAAGATGTGAGACTTTATATTGGAGTTTAAAAAAAATCACCTAACCATATATACGACTACCCCACATTGAAATATGATTATTACTGATGGTTTGGACAACCATAGGAATAAAAATTAGGCATAGCTAAGCTACATAAAGAAGCTTCTCTTTATACAGTATTATCTCTAAGGAAATGTCAAGACAAACTTTAATGATGATGTATGTTTTCAGCAAACCTTCAGGGTCAACTAAGACAGTCTGTTTTAAGATGATAATAACATAATTCCCCTTCCCCACAAAATATAAGAAATGGCCAAATTTTTCCACTCCATATGTCACACCAAAATATCATACTTTTGATCACGAGAGGTCTTCTGAGGATAACATGATGGGCAGTTAGAAACCCACAATACAATATCAAGAAAGATCTCAACCCGTGCATTTCAGTACTGTACCATCCCTGTCTCCAAAGCATCCATGGACTCCAATTATGTGCATTTCAATTGGGCTTAAAGTTACATATTTGTGCTGAGTCCATATGGGAAGTCCAGTTGCAAGAAAATACACACAAACAGGAAATCTAAGTTAGAAGGTAGCTTTCTTCACACAATGGAGTTCAAAGATGTGTCATCCATATAATTTAGAGTAAAACCAAACACCACTATTATTGTAGAGTACCCATTTCTCCTTCCTCTTACATTGTGGTAACTTATGACATTTGCAATACATTTTCTACACCTGTTTGAATTTTGCTGCACTTGCTTATAGATATAAGTGACCGTCCTTTTTTTTTTTTATTTTTTTTTGCATAGCTTTCAACAGTAAGCATGTCGTGGTGGAAGGAAGGATGATGGGAATAGTAAAAGGGGGAAAAATATCAATTTTCAGAAACCATATGGTAACAACTGAATATTTAATCAAATTAGTCTAGAAATTCCTTCCTATTTTCAGCACTCTTTGCAAAGCAGTTGCTTCATGGTACAAAATGAATTTCAATAAATATCATATATTTAGTTAGATGGCTTATTTTTAAAATTTATCAAAACAGGTCACTGACTGAGAACAGATCTCATTCCCAGATAAGACAGATGGATATTGATATTGATTAGAAAGATTGATATTAGCTGGAAGGTTCTGGGCAGAAAAAAAACAGTCATTCATTTAGTACTCAACAAAATATTTACTGAGTGCCTACTATGTGCCAAGAAAAAGTGACAAATATTTGGGCTTAATGTTCATATTATGATATAAAGGGAGTGTGTCAAGATCATTTCCTTGGGGTTAGTAAGGATTTCAACTGAATATTATGGTAAAAAGGTCTCTAAAGGTATTAACATTTTTCATATTGCATCCGAAAATGTATTAGTACTCATTTGAACATCCATTCCATCATTGTTGCAGGATTTTACACTTAACTCAGACTTTTAAAGATGCTGTTTACTGATCCTTAGCAAAAACCAACTTCCTATTTTTCTGGAACAAAAATGGCTACACATGGTTTCAAAGATATGTTAGACATCAAAGAGCATAGAGGGACATACAGTTTATGGGTAATGATTTAAGATTTAGCGAATCAAAAACACATGGATTAAATTTCCTTTAAAAGACTCCTAGGTCTAAAACTTAAGACAGAAAATGCTCTCGCCCCCAGCAAAGCCAAAATTATTTTTAGAGCTAGTTTGAATTGTGTTATGGACCCAGAAGTTGGCTCTGGGTTTTTCTTTCTCCTATGAGTAGGTCCCACAGGAGCAGGCCTACCTCTTCTACACAAACTTACTTTATCTTTTTCTCACAGACTTGTGAAGACTGCATTATTTCAAAGATCTTCAGCTTCAAATATTCTCCTTGATATTTTCAATAAGATATTAAAAGTCAGAAATCTCCCACGGTCTTATTCAGGGTTGGAGTGCTTTTTGAATTTCTAAGTCATTTTTTTTAAACATAAAACTTCAAAATTGCTCCAAAGATTTTAAGTGCTATCTTAGAGTTCCAACTATTGGAAAATACAAGATCATTTCAAAACAGGAAAGAGACACTGATCTAAATATGTGCACTGTTTCATGATATATTATTTTATTTGCATTTTAAATAGTAAGGAAGAAATATGGTACATAATCTTCCTTTCAATCACAATGGCCTCCAGAAGGCTGCTAGCCTAGGCATTTCACTAAATTTTTAGGATTAAAGGAAACAAGTTAGCACATAACCTGTGAGCTTTTATTCCTTTGGAAAAATAGATTGCAACAATGATCTGATTTCTTTTAAAGGGCACTCGAAACTCTACAGGCAGTACATGTTTTGAGTTTCAAGGCAGCGGAATAACAACAGGTGAAGTTCAGTCAGAACCAAAATAAAGAGTGAATATTCCAAAGGAAGAGTTTATCCTGAATGAGAAAACATGGAAATGAAGTTTATATATAAAGTTAGCATGGATTCAGCTTTCAGAGAATGATTACTTCAGTGTAAGAATAAACTAACTAAATAACTAAAATAATTATGTGCCAACAGGCGATGAATTATAAAGTGTTTTTCACCTTTTTGAATTGACTTATCTTCCAGAGGGGGGAAATTTTGAGAATTCTAGAAAATAAAGTGTTTTGTAGAAGTCTTCCGAGGCTCTTGGACCAAGAGTGCTGGTAAATTTGACTGTACCTGAAGGTGTCACCAGGCACCACTGGGCAGATAGAGTCAAGGCTCAGAGTACAAATGGGGCCCCAGGAGCCCAATTCGGTCTGCAGACTTTCTGTCTCTGTAGGCTGTGTGGTGTTTTAAAGATATAGAGCCAATATTTTAAAACTGGGAGATGTCTAGCTTCTCCTTAAAATCTGAAAGACCCCAGCACGTGGGCCCATGCCATACAGTAGGCGTCCCAGTAACTCTGATGATGCCAAGTGGTGACTGTCCCCCTTACACAGGGCTTCTTCTAACAATTTGTCAGTGAAACAATTAGTATCTCTCATTTATGTTACCTGTTTGCAAATCTTCATACAGGACAGAAGTAGGTAAAGGGAGGAAGACAAGGAAGGAAATCCAGCACAGTGCCTTAACATTGGAAAGGAAAAAGGAAAGAGAGAAGGAAGGAAAGAAAGAAGTGCACAGCAGAGTCTGCACAGCATCAGCAACCTCTCCTTTGCTGTCTCTATTTTGATACCGTGGAACAGATCAACAGCAATGGCTCTGGGTATCACCCACAGCAAATCCCAATGGGTTTTATTTTCCACTGGTTCAGTGTGGAAAATAAGAAGGAAAACTTTCCAAAAGGACCAACATCTCTAATTGAGGATGGATCAGCTGAACTCAAGAAAAAGCTGAGTCTTCTTCCATATCCCATAAACCAAGGGTGCGGACCACCCCTGTCTTTACATCCTTGTAGCTAACTATGACAGGCATTGTTCAGAAACTCACCCCCCAAAATCAGGGTCTCTATGGACAGCTGTGTAAGCTGTGTACTTCACAATTCCAGAAAAAAAAAAAAAAAAAAAGAAGTATCCTCTTGAGGAGTGCTCCTGATAGCCACATGACTCACTCCCTTTTTTCCTTCAAGTTCTAGTTCAAAGGCCACCTTTGATGTGAGGCCATCACTGACCTCACTACTAAATTTTCAATTACCACTCTAACCCCGCTTATCTTTGACAGTGTCTACTCTCCTTCATCATTTTATTCTTTCCTGAAACTCTTACCACTACCTAACATAGAACACATTTTATTATGTGTTCCTTTATTGTTTGCCTCCCTTAAGAGAATAGAGCCTCATGAAGTAATATATTTTGTGTCCTTTATTCTCTACTGAAACACCAGAGCCTAGAACTATGCCTAGTATGTGCTCAATGAATTATCTTGAATGAATGATTAAATGCTCAGTCATATTCTTAAGAGTACAGGAATCTGACTTGCATGAGAACCTGTAACTGCTATCCTTTATTAGTAGAAATACACTTTCAGATTCTCTTACCTATTACATAATTTATATAATCTATAGATCTTTGTATAATTCCTATGAGCTCTATTGCTACATAATTCAATACAGAAATTAAAATCAACAAGAGTAATTTGAGTAAATATACTTGCACACATTTACACAATCACAGAAAGAAATACATATGCTTGGGTGTGTGATTACAAAGACAACTGTTCTTCATTTCACACCTCCTGCTACAAATGCCACACGTGTAATTTTCTCTCAATTATGTTTTACAGCTTATAAAAACACTGTCTTCATTTTGTCCCTTGAAAAGCAAAGTAGTCAGATTTTACTGGATGTTTTTATTGAAACAAAATCTAAGGGGGATATATTAAAGTGTTCAACACAGCTGAAGAGCTCTCTGAGAATAGGCTTGCTGAGCGAAGGGCAGATTACAAAATGAATCACAGCTCTTCATCTGATAGTGGGGGCAGAATACTCCACACATATGAATGAAGCCTTCTTATTTTGGAGGGGTATTTTTTACTACAAAAAGAGAAAGAAAAAGAAGAACTTGAGAGAGCAAAGGTGAGAAAAACGTCAGGGACTAGAAATGTTACATTCTTCATTTATCACTAACCTGTGCCTCAGTGGAAGATTCTTCTAAGGGTTGACCTCGGTGATGGCTGGAGGCAGGCAATGGAGAGCATGGGGCTTGGCTCATGCTCAGTTTCCTTGTCTATAACATGGGACTGTGAAGACTTTAATATTAGACATGCCCAGCTTGTAGTATTAGAAAGATGAAATTGCAGAAGCAGCTTGAAAATTTTAATTCTTTAAGGTTCTAATCCTTTGATTTTCAAAAAATTCTATTACTTAATAGAAAGTGAGATGATTTCTAATGTATTTCTCATATAATGATCATTTAATAACTATGGGTTGGAGTTTCATTTTATAAGGGAAGCATCTGTCTGCATAACTGGATTATAAACTCTTCAAAGGCAAAGATTTCACTTCTTCCTTTTTTTTTCTAATATTCTCCTAGCACCCAGCACATATGACGCTCAAAGTACAGTTCTTAGCTATTTTCAGTGATGCAAATATGGGTTTGGCAGTAACTCAGTGTCTGTTAAGAGCACAGAATTGAAGTGATCCTGAAATGACATTAGTCACTGTACCTATCATTTATTACCAAGAGGTGCACTGAGAAAAGCCCATGAAGAAACTCAACCCTGAGGGCTCCGTGTCAAAGATGCAAGTTTCAACATAACACCAGCCAGGAGAAGAAAAATAATTCCCTGGCACCAAAGTTCTGCCTGTGTTCCCTCCCCCAACCCTGCTGTCCCAACAAAATTAGGTTTCCCATGAACAAGCACAGTAAACCAATAGAAATCTTGTTGTTGTTGTTAGGTGCTGTTGGGTCGGTGTCTGACTCATAGTGACCCTACATACAACAGGCAAAGCACTATTGTCAGTGCTTCTCTGCTATTGGGTTTTCAATGGTGGATTGATTTTTTGGGAGTTGGTTGGCAGGTCCTTCTCCCAAGCCTACAGCCCGTGGTGTTCCCAGGTGGTCTTCCATCCAAGTACTAACCAGGCCAGACCCTGCTTAGCTTCCGAAATCTGACAGGATCGGACACCACAGTGGTACTGCTCAGGCGTGTAGAGATCTTAGGGACAGGGAAAAGAACATAGATGACTGTGGTGGGAGTCACTAAGCCTGGTGACAGCAAAGAGGAAATCAGGAAATTGGTGTGGAGACATGGGAACACAGAGGAGTAGGAAGCAGCTGTGACGAAGTCAAGAGAAAAGGATGAGGCGAAGGAGGAGAGAGGTGGGACGTACTCTGTATGTGCAAGAAGCTGTGTCTCATGGGGAATGTGTCACCACATGGAGACACTTGGATAGCCAATGTGTGCCCTGAGAGGATCTCAGCCCTCTGAGGTATTCACGTAGTTTTTTGGGAGGACCTAATCTGAGTAAAAGTTTATTTGAAGTTACTGTGTAGATTTGCAAAAGAAAAATCAGACTAATTTTTTTTTTTAACCAGTGGCTATGGACATTGGTTTTTGAAATATATTTCTTATATTATATATTTCTTATATATTTCTTGGTCTGGGATTTAGCTCAGTGGGTAGAGCGCTGCGCTGCAGTCTCTGAGGTCCCGAGCTCAATTCCCAGCACCACAAAAATGGGAGAAGGGCCTGGCAATCCACTCCCAAGACAATCCCGAAACAGTCAGCCATTGAAAACCCTATGAGGGTCTCTATGAGTCGGATACCGACTCAACGGCACCTAACAACAACACATATTTCTTAATGCGGGGCATATATTTACATGGTCTTAAAAGAAATTTATAAATTGTGGGTATTTCTCCTGCTTAGGCAATTGTTATTCTTCTTTTATTGTAGGTTTAGAAATAGTGACAATACTAGTTAGGAGCTTTCCTATCTACTGGCTATGATTAATCTGGTACATTTTTATCATTCAAACTTCATCCTCTAATTCTGAAGGCATGTAGTGTATGTCTAATGTAAACTCTTATTGCAAATTATTAAGAACAAAGCAATCTTCAAGAAAGCAGTAGTTGGCAGATAATCCTCTATATGCCATAAATCCCATCTTGTTAAAAGCCAAGTATGTTTAAGTTAATAACTATTGGCTAATGTGTTGTTAAGTTTGAAAACTGAACGCAAAACTTAAAATGCCAGTATATTTTATATGCAATCAGACACATTTTTGGTACTACAAAGACTCTTACAAATGATGTAAATTTTACTTGTGTTATTAATCATTTCAAAAAGAATAAACATTGAATATACCACAGACTTGCAATGACTGGGCCCAAAGTCCCTCATTTCTGTTCTGCTATTGAAGTTTACATGTTCAAAACAAAGCCCAATAAGCGTCCAGCTGGAAAGGAAAGCTATATACTTATAAGTAATCCAAGCACCATTTACTCTGTTCACATAAAAGCACAATTTATGTCCCAGGAACAAGGACAAATATGATGTGCATCGCTTTCAGATCATCTTCACGCAGAAAAAATTCATTAGTCAGCTATAATAGTTTAGCTGTAAAGAAAAATAATGTTTTTCTGAATCCATTTGCACAGCAATGTGCATGTGTCTGGCTGATGGAAGCGACAGAATAAACCTCCACCCAATGCTGCAAAATGTGAACAGACTTCTTAAAATCCACTCTATATTCGCTCCAGTGTCGGTTTTTACAATCTCCTTATATTCATAGATCATTTTAACTTGGCAATTAGAGTATCCTGATTATTTTGCCTAAGAGAGCTGACAATATTTCATTCTGCCCTAGGGCTCCTTTGAACACAAACCTGTGATAAGGGAAAAATCCACTGGGCAACTATTCATGCTTGAGCCCCTGGAACCCTCTCCAACTGCCAAATTAGCAAATGGCTCTTTTAAAACATAAAAGGTAGGAAACCGGAAACCACAATTCAGAGTAAATTTTGCATTGTACTTTCATTGGTGTTTTAATTATTGGGTAGGCACCCCTACTAGCTAGACTGCCGACCTCTGGTTACAATCTATTTCACCTCCATAGAGCCCTAGCAAAGAGACAAGGTATGACTGAAAATGATGGATCACAAGCCCCATGTGTTTGCCAAAAATGAAGAATTCATACCGTACCAGAAACACCTGCCCGTTGGAAAGACCCCCCACATAATACAGATAAAGCAGGGCTGGGAACAAGGAAATGGCTTGGCTCAAATCTTACCGGCTACATCACCCTGGGCAGGGTGACTGGATCCTTTTTGTAAGGGCTGAGTCAGATCATAGCCTTGAAACTTGCCAGGCCATAGAGTCATACAGTACCCACTGCCCTAGCGCCCCTCTTCCTTCAGAGTCACACAGGTGGCCGTCAGAAACAACCCCTAAGGCTACAAGCCCAATTCTAGTTTCCACTCCCCTCCACTCGGGCCACATCCCTTTAATTTCCGAAGCCCCCAAACTCTCACCCACCTCCGTGGTCTTGCCCTGTCGACCAGCAGCCAGGTCTCTTAAAGGAACAAAGAAAGCAGAACCGCTGGGGAGGGTGGCATTCGGGATGTGAAGGGGACCGTAGTATTACCTTGCGGCGCCCAGGAACAGGCGGCGGCGAAGTCAGCCGCGCAGGGACCACCCGCGGGCTCCGCGTCTCCCCGCCTCCAAGCAGCAAGTCAGCTGTCGCCTCGCATCTGGCTCGCGCCCTCCAACCCGCTTCGCATCTGGTCACAAAGCGCATGGGACGTTGCGGGCGGCCAGGCCGTCCGGGTCACCTGCGGCCGGGCAGAGCCCAGCCGGGAGCCCCGCCCGCCCGCCGGCCGGCCGCGCTCCCTCCGCCCCTTCGCACTCGCGCGCAGCCGGGCCGGTGACTCAGAGGGGCACCGGCACGCACCGCCCGGGCGCGTCCAGGCGGAGGCAGCGCGAGGCGACTGGACTCAAGCGCCCGCCTGCTCTCCCGCCCCAGCACGTGTCTGTTTGTCTAGCTCACTGTCTGTCCGCTCGGTCCACTGGTCCCAGGACCCTAGAGGTGGGGATTGGCACCACTCAGAGTGGGGAAACCGGTCCCCTCCCTTCCTGCTGCCGGCGCACCGCGCCTGGCCCCGCGGGGGTCGCTTTTCCTCCTGCCCCTCCCCCGCCCACAACAAGGTGAAACTTTCTAGGTGGAGAAGTTCTCTCGCCCGGGCTGCGTGCTTTCTCCGCCCCGAGCTCATGCAGCTGGAAGTTAGCGCAGCAGATGATAAGCGGGAACGAGTCTCCCCCTCCTGGTGCTGGGGCGGTGACTGCCGCTCAGCGCAGCGAGCAGAGCGCACCGCTCGCACCCTCTGCGCACCCTGGGCGCTGGCCGCGGGGAGAGCGGAGGCGCCTGAGCTCGGTCCTCTCCTACTCTTCGGTGGCCGCCCAGCACTCGCCCCAGTGGAGAAAGATTTGGACACCATCAAAACAAGGAACTCGTCATAGACGGTGGTAGGAGTGGATGGACAGATTGTCCCAGCGATTTCATTACGCAGCCATTATCCCCTACTGTAATAACTCGGATTTCTGGAGGAAGAACAACAGAGGAGTTTAACCCCAGGAAGCTTCAGTTTCTTTAACATTTTTTCCCCCATAGCCGGAAGCAGGCTGATTAAATAATCAGGCAAATAGCAATGGACAAGCAAGACCGAACAAACGTTTAATTCTTGAGTGTTGAAATCTTATGATTTTAAAAAAAAAGAGGTTTGAGACCTTGAATTGATTAGGATTAATTTGTTAGAATAATTTTTTTTCTGTATTCACTTATAAAAATTGACACTGACCTACACGTGTAAATAAACTCGCAAAGGTAATAGGATCATAGAAACAGGAACTGTTAGAACTTGCAGTCTTTCCAACTCATAAGGATTTGTTCAATGGAGACCACGTTTGAGAGGAGAATTTGTTATTGACAGTCATTTGACAAAATAACAGCTCTTATGTGGGACTAGAGAATGAAGAGGGAAATACAGCAAGAATTTACTATGTGCCGGGCACATTACCAGTGGCTGCACAGAGTGATGTCAGTCCTCAAAAGTGATTACCTCACTATTTTCCAACTTTATGGAGAATGAAAGTTCCCGTTACACTATTGGCGTCCTGTGCTGAGCCATTTTGCAGATGAAGAAACAGACTGTAAGAGTTCCTGGGGGGTGGGTGAGGGAATCGCACAGCTGGTAGTAAGAGGGACAAGGTTAGAACACAGCTCTCAAATTCCTCACACCATGCCAAGAGGCCTCAGCTGGGCATGCCTAAATAAACACAGCCCTACTGAAAATTTCCTGATACCTCATGGCATAATTTCAGGAAGACCACAGTCCACATTGGGGCTGAGGTTTAGCTCAATTGGTCTTGCAGTCTCTGAGGACCAGGGTTAGATCCCCAGCACAGCAAAAACTGGAGAAGGATGTGGCAGTCCACTCCTGAAGCAATCCCTAAACAATCAGCCATTGAAAACCCTACCAGGGTCACTATGAGTTGGACCTCACTGGATGGCACCCAACAACAACAACAGTTCATATTGGGGCTGGGGTGTAGCTGTTGGTAGAGTGTCACTGTACACTCATGAGGCCATGGGTTCAATCCCCAGCACCGCAAGAATGAGAAGGACCTGGCAACTCACTCCCAAAACAATCCGGAAACAATCTGCTATTGAAAGCCCTATGAATAGCAGACAACATTGAGATAGGGCTAGGCATGGCACAATGTTGAGGAGCATTTGGTTCTGTTGTACATAGGGTCCCTATGCATGGTACTGGACTCCACAGCACCTAACAACACAGTTCATATTAAAACACTAATATACTGTTTGTAGGGTACTGGGCCTATTTATGGACAGATTGGTTGATTTTGAGTTCACTAACAGCTTTTAATAAAATGTGAGTAAATGAATTTGCACACACACATGCTCACACACACACCACCTAGCCATAATTGTCTAAATGAATGATTAGAGTGCTGTTTCTATTTCCTGGTTTCCATAGCAATATGTTAACTGGATTTTCACATCACATTATGTAGTTGCCTTAACAGGTTTTCTGAGTTTGAGTGTCATGATAAAAATATAAAAGAAAAAAATTACAATTAAAGTTGTAAAAAGACTCAGGAAAACCAGTGCAAACTGGGAAATAGATTATAAAGGCAAACAGTCTACCATATATTTTTAGCATTGAAAATTTTGGGGTTTTAGTTACTGACAAATTTCAATGGTTTTTTAAACTGGATTGAGAATTGTCATGTTCATTTACTAAGTTTAAATAAGAAGATAACAGCTTATAAAATAATAGCATAACTGAAAGAGTCTTAGTGTGTGAAAGTTAAATAATTAATTTTAACACACAACCTAGATTGCTTTGATCAGGAAAAGCATTGGAGATAATTTCACATTTTTGGGTATGGATGGAAGCATGCACTTTAAAAAGATAGTGATTTCTACTTTTCAATTTTAGTTTTGCAGGAAACTTTAATTGTTTCCATTGAACTTTCTTTGGGTCTGTGGCATGGGTGACACACTATATGATGAAGTTCTGCTGGTATTTTCCTCACCAAACCAAACCACTTTTGACCAACACTCTTGGCTGGCTAAGCTGACACCTGCTCCTAACCAGATTTTCCCTTCCCTGACTCCCTTCTGCGGGCTGAAAAAATAAAAAAAGTATTTGTTTTCCCAGACTCCTTTGCTGCCAGACATGGCCACGTGATGTCATTCTGGCAATGAAGTGAAATCTGATGGGGCCTTTTACAAAGAGTTTAGTCCTGATTAAAGGGACCTACAAAGCTGATGTGAGCTCTTTTTTCTTGCTTTGTTGATTTTATATACAATATCCAGAGGAGAGCTAGCTATATTGCCAGCATGTAGGGAGAAGTTGGTGTTGGCAATTCTGAGTTACACCATCAATGTCCATAGATACCTGCTTCCAAATTTCTTGTTTGGTAGAAAAACACTTGTTAGCCAAGGTTTCTGCCACAAAAGCTTTCAGGATGGATATACCTTGCAAATGGGGAGTAAGACATCTCCAAGATTGAGTTAGCATAGTAGTTAAGAATCTGGGTTTTAGAATCACACAACTTGAAATTCAGTCCCTTCTCTGCTTCATGCTAGCTAACTGTGGTCCAGTGGATTAAACACTCTGTGTTTTGTCTGTAAACTGGGGATAATAATAGCATTGCTATGAGGGGATGCAAGTAAAGCATGTGGAACAGTGTCTGGTAAAATATATGCAACCGAGAGGCATGAACTAGCCTTATCCACACATTTGTGGATAATACGTTGGGCTTAATTATTAAGATCTCATCTTTTAACCTTTGATAGGCCTGAATGGTAACTTTGGTCAAGAGAGACCTCCTATTCTAAATATGCCACATCCTTTCCCTTTATACATTAAAATTTAAATCTTTGAAGACATTCCTTAAGTTCATTGACATGGTGGTCTTTTTGAAATATAACTAAAAGCAATCTCCCTAGAATATGGGATTCATGGTTGCAACTTGTGGTATCCAGAGCCCACAGACAATCATAAGCTCATAGGATGTTTTTTACATGTCTGAATTATGGTGGGCAAAATACATATTCTACAGTTTGCCATTGACCTACCAACTTCTCTTGTATTGCAACCATCTTCTGCTAGCTATGCACTCTTTCCCATAGGCATTGGTATTTGTGATCTGCAACTTAGTGTATTTATTCTTGAATTTCTTTCCTCTCACTCTGTTCTCTACTTCTCCTGCCCTGTTCCCTATAGGAAAATGTCTTCACCAAAAAACAACAAGAGATTCAGAAAATAATTCCTCATGTTATTTCTGTGAGCAAACAAAATATGGAAATGTAGGATTAGGATCCCTATTATCTTTTTTGACATGCATCATGCACATTAGAATATTGAAGTTTCTGAAAATTCATGTGGAAAAATAAAATAGAACAAAACAAAAACACATCTCTTCTCAACTTCACTTACCCTATCATCTCCCAAACTCAATTCACCTGGAATGCTTTTTCTTCTCTTAACTTCTTCAGTGCCAACTTTCTGTAAAATTAGTTGTATAGAGAACAATTTTGGGAAACCTTATTTTAAAGAATGGCAATGCCAACAATAGTGGGTTAGAATTAGACAGTTTCAATATGAACTGCCTTTATGTTGATTTGTATTGGTCATTTACTGGTGACTTGGCCCTCTAAAAATAAATATGCAGAGTTAGCTAAAAATATGAGTGAGCACATTCAATACTGAGAACAAGTACAAAACTGCTTAGCTACAAGATACAAGTATCACAATTTTAATCAGAAGACCTAGCAAACGGTAGGTAGAAAAGTTTAAAATAAATTACTGTCTCCAACACAGTGCTGCCATTTTGTTAATGATTTGGTTCATACATATTCACATACAGCTTATTGATTATGTCCTAAAATCAGACAAAGGTATATTTAGCTCTACAATGTTTCTGTATGTATTTGGAGTTCTTCTTATGTCCTCAGAACAAAAGTCCAGACTAGGTATCATTTTTCTTGTTTTAGATTGAGGAAAATGAGCCTCAGAGAGATCATGCATCTTATCTGAGGATATACAACCAGCCAAAGGCTATCTCTGTCTAGAAATACTACATTTGCCATTGCAATGATCATAAACTATGTCAGACTCTATGGTGAATAAGGCAGTCATTTAACATAGAGCAGCAGAACTTAAAGTTGCCTGTTATTTTCCTTTCTTCTCTGTCCAGAAAGTCAGACACAACTTAAGACATGACCATTTCTCTGCTTGCCTGATCCTAGAGGATGAATGTTAGAGCCCAAAATCAGGTGCTATTACCCCCTATGCTGTCCATCTGTAAAATACTACATGAGTTGGACCAAGGGTCCTGGGCAGTTGGAATGGATTACGTGGTGAGGGTAGGTGCGTCAGACAGAGACTTCTCGGGTATGAAAAAGAATGGCAATGTTCTTTCTCCCATGCTTTTGTTTTTATAACCTCTAATTCTGCTTTCCCCATGTTTATGTCAACTTGTTGTGCTGTGGGGGTTTGCTTGTTGCTGTGATGCTGAAAGCTGTGCCACCAGTATCTCAGATATCAGCAAGGCCAATGGTGGACAGGTTTCAGTTGAGCTGCCAGACTAAGACAGACTAGGGAGAAGGACCCAGCAGCCCAGTCTTGAAAAAATGTGCCATTGCAAACCCTATCAATAGCAGAAAAGCACTGTCAAATATAGTGCCACAAAATGAGGCCCCCAGACTTGAAGGCATTCAAGAAATGACTGGAGAAGAGTTGCCTCCTCAAAGTAGAGTCATCCCTAATGACGGGAATGGATTAAAGCCCCTGGGACCTTCTTTTGTTGATGTAGCATGACTCAAATTGAGAAGCAGCACAGTGTCTGCAATGATGAGTTCAAACAAAAAGATGATGTGCATGGACAGTGTTGGATAGTGTTTCATTCTGTTGTACATAGGTTCACTATGAGTTGGATTGTACCTGAAGGCACTTGACAACAACAACAAATTCTCTTTTAGGGATTGTATTAGGTCGCTTTCTGTGGCAGTGTCAAAATACCTGAGACTAGGTACTTCATAAAGAAGAGAGGTTTATTTAGCTCATAGTTTTAGAGGCTAAAAATTCAATATTGGATGCTCCATCTGTTCAGCCTTTTACAAGGACCTGCCTAGGGTGTGTCACACCATGGCAGAGGGATGGAAATGGAATAGGCTTCACACAGAAGGTGCATGGTATGCCCCAATTTTATAGCACTCCACTCATAAGTATTAACTATATGAGACCAACATTAATCCCCTCCAAGGATAGGACCCCTAGTGACCTAATTATGTTGCACTGGACCTCATTTCTTAAAGTTTCAACCAAATGAACACCACCACCCTGAGGACAAATTCTCCAGCTTATGGTTCTCTGAGGGCAAAATCACATCCAAACCACAACAGGAACCTAGAGAATGTGGAGAGAAAAGGAATCATCAGATGATAGAGTCAGGAGTCTAAAGAGAGGATCTTCTGGGGAGTCTCTGTCCTCTTACAACGTAAGGAATAAAGGCCAAGACTTGTAATATACCCTGGGAGGCTGCTCCCATAATTCTCCTATCAATACCTTCCTCCCAGCTTATTTTTATGTTATTTTATTTTTCTGTCACTTTACCTTATGGTAAATTGGTAAAGTATTTTGAGAAAGACAATTTTCATTTTTTACACAGTGCAGTATTATAAAGCATTATTTCCCAATTAGCTTATCTATTCCATCAGTTGATTTAAACCTTGGCACTAATACAAATGGATTAGCCCATCTTGGGAAATAATGCTCCAACAAAAATAAATGTCTTTTCTTTGTTGATCGGCATTTCTTTATGGGTAATCTTTTAAAAATGTGTCTGTGAGTGTGTATTTACTGCAACTCTGGGTTTCACTGCTAACTTGATGGGTATTTTATTACTTAATCCCGGAGGATCAGTTTATTAAGCCATAAAAAGTCCTAAAGACCGATGAAAATGATTTAAAACATGTTAAATACCAACTAAAGTTTTACAGAAACCAGTCTACTTGAAGAAAATATACCAAAGAATTTACTAATTCTATTGTGTGTAAGCCTGCAGCTGTACCACTGTGGCTTCTGATCTCCTGAGGTATCGGAAGCTAAGCAGGGTTGGGCCTGATATGTATGTAGGTGGGAGACTGCCTGGGATACTGAGTGCTGCAGGCTTGGGAGAAGGACCTGGCAGCCCACTCCTGAAAACAATCAGTCATTGAAAACCCATTGAATAGCAGAGAAGCTCTGATAGTAGTGCCAGGCATGGCACAGTTTCGGGGAGTGTTTTGTCTGTTGTACATAGCATCACTATGAGTCGGACCCAACTCCAGGACAACACCACCACCAACAACAACAACATTGTGTGTATGGGAACATTATATTAGACAGAAAGCACTTCAGTATGTGGTTCTTATTAACTACTGCATGGTCCAAAATATGATAAAATTCTTTTCTTTAATCCAATACAAATGATTTAATAATCAACTTAGGGATAGCATATTTTGTGAGCCCAAAAGCAAATTGGGCAATTTAAAAATGGCTACAAAATTTAACAGTTTAAGAGGAAATATATAGGTCATAATGGCACTGAAAAATAATAGAATGTTGAAGGGTTTGATTAGGATCACTCTATTACATATGACTAATATATTCTGAAATATAATAAATATAACTATATTAAAATGCCTCCCAACCCTTTTCCATTGTGGCCAGAGTTTGGTCTAGTGTTTAAAAACCTTAGAGTCTAAACATGATTACTAGTAATATATGTTCAACCACACAGAAGAAATGGCAGTAACTCTGGTTGGCTTGCCAATGATGAATTTAAAAATAAGAGCTCAGCCAAACTGACCAGTCAAGAGTCAGGCACAGAAAGTTGGCAGTAATGCAAATTTCTCAGGATGTCTTGATCATTGACCTATTATAAGCATTCCTGCCTTTACTTACAAGGTCCAGCAAAATCCAACCAGGCTAACCCTGAGAAGCAATTGCAAACTAACCTGTAGACAGAACTGTCAGATCCCATAAAATCATCTGCAAACTTTCATGCTCATGCTGAAGGAACTTCCAAGGAGTGTATAACCTGAATTAGAAAAGACATCTTTTTAAAGCTTTCCCTGAAGTGTTGGGTCCATCTGTTTTGGTCTGAGCTCCCCACGCTAGAGCTGTTATCAAGGACTGTTGGCTCTTCCACTGTTACTGTTAACAAATGGATTCGTCACCCCCAAAGTTAAGAAAAAGCACATTTTCTTTGTTGTCCCACATTTTAATGACAGATTAAAAGTATATTTAAATAGAACTGGTGAAATTGGGACTTAGAAATACTCTTAGTAATTTATCAATGAGGTGAGATGATTTAGGGCTAGTTCAAGATTTAAACTGAATTTCAATATTTAACCAGCCACACTTATTGGACTACCTGTAAATTAATCATTTTTTTGTTATACAAACCTATACTTTATGGGAATCATAATTTGTGTGGAAGTAGCTGTAAATATGGAATAAAATATTTAAGCATGTCATATCTTATAATCCATCAGTTAGTTTTTTTAACCAAATGTTTATTGAACCTTTTCCTTATGTGAAGGCAATTTGTTAGTAATTGGGGCTACAAAGATGAGTTAGTTGTGGTCCTTAACATTGAGGATCTCACAGTCTAGCATAGAAAACAGACATGCCTATCAACAAACTGGTATAATGTAGGAAGAGCTAGTCACTCTTAGGAGAATATAATGGACAAATTTCAGAGATAGAGAGGAGTTAAAGAGATGCCAAAGACACTGCAAGGAAGACCACATGTGACCTACATTTTAAAAGATGAAGAGAAATTTGCTGGTGAATGCATATACTGGATGAGAGAAGGATATGGCAATCCACTCCTAAGGCAATTCTGAAACAATCAGCCATTGAAAATCCTTTAAGAGTAGCTATGAGTTGGACACGACTCTACGGCAGCTAACAACAACATCACATATACAGGAGGAAGGAGGTGAGGAAATGAAATCTTAGAAGAAGGAGCAGGCATACAGGTTTGAAATAATTATGTATTCAAGGTTCTGCAAGTATCTCAGAGCAGTTGAGATTTTTGGCAGAAAAGGGGGGTAAAAAAGTAGGTGAGCATCAGAATATCAGAATATCAGAAGGGTCTTATCTATCACACTAATAAATCTGTATGGTAGGTGATAAGGAGCCATTAAAGTAATTTAAGTAAAATATAATTGGCTCTCCGTATCTGTGGGTCCAGCACCCTCAGATTCGACAATCCAAAGTTTGAAAATAATTGAAAAAATGCATTTATACTCTATCTGTACAGCCTTTTTTCTTGTCATAATTCTCTATACAGTATACCAACTATTTGCATGCCATTTACATTGTATTAGGTATTATAAGTAATGTAGAAATGATTTAAAACTTACAGGAGAATGTGACTAGATTATATGCAAATACGGTTCCAATTTATTTAAGGAAGTTGAACATCCATGGATTTTGGTATGGGAGGGAAGGCCCTGGGACCAATCCTCCATGGCTACCTGGGCATTTGTAATTAGAATTTTACATTTTAGGAATATTTGGAGCATAGTGAGATTGAAGGAGTTGTGGAGAGAGAAGGGGATTTCTTTAACGCAAGGGAACATTATAAAAGCTGCAAGTCACTGCAGGGGTACAGGGCTGGGGAGAAAGCTACATAGACACTTAGGGTGTAGAACACAGAAGACCACCTGGAGGTAACAGAAACTGAGCAGTACTCAGAAAGATTGCTTTTTCTATACATATGTATATCAAGGGCTGGGATTTAGCTCAGTTGGTAGAGCACTGTGCTGCAGTCTCTGAGGTCCCAAGTTCAATTACCAGCACTGCAAAAATGGGAGAAAGGCCTGGCAATCCACTCCCAAGGCAATCCCAAAACAGTCAGCCATTGAAAACCCTGAGGGTCGCTATGAGTTGGATATCGACTCGAGGGCACCTAACAACAACAACAATGTATATCAAAGCATCCTGTTGTAGACCATAAATACATAATGATTTTATGTGCCAATTATACCTTAGTAAAACTGAGTGATGGAATGTTGCTTATGGTTCTTTTTGTTTTTTTGTTTCTGTTTTAAATGGACCCTAAGACACAATGATGCACTCATTTAGGACTTGCCGAGTTTGAGGTGGAGTATTTATTTGCACTGGCAACATGAACTATTGGAAGACTGGAAGTTTGGTCAAAATACCAATGCACCAAATTGTTCCATTGTCTACTTAGTTATGTTTGGAACTGTGTTTTTCAACTTTCTATTTCCACGAAACTCTAGATTGGATTTGACCCAAAGGAAAGCTGTATGAATTATGGGAGGCAGGAGAGAAGTGGCTATCATATGTTCTGAAGGTTATTGTCACCTGTGGGTGGTAAGAGACTATGCAGTGATACCCACAGGTTCCCATTTGTTCTTACTCTTCCCTCCTTCCTGATGGTGGCCTTATGCCAAAAATGCACCTTTTGTCTCCACTACATGCTTTTAT
The DNA here is from genome assembly GCA_007922755.1 of Pedetes capensis. Classification (NCBI taxonomy): domain Eukaryota; kingdom Metazoa; phylum Chordata; class Mammalia; order Rodentia; family Pedetidae; genus Pedetes; species Pedetes capensis. Next base: position 74,652 of record VMDO01004782.1, on the reverse strand, counting down.
TAGACCTCACAGAGGTGGCGGACAGGATGAGCCAACCATCTTCTACAGGCCTTGAGATTCCACTGTGCCATTAGGGAAAGCTGGTTCTCAGAGTTCCCCTCAAGTTCTCAATTGTTTATGACCTTTCTCTGTTCCTTAATGCTATTTTTTAGATCTTAACCTTTTGGGTTCTTTTCACAATTTTATAACTTCCAATTTCTGTAATAAATTCTTTCTTCCATATCCCTCATTGTGGTTTTGCTTCCATGAGTGAATCTTTTTAAAGCCACAACTGAAATATCTTTTTCAAACAGATCCTCTTAAAAATACTACATTTTACACTCATTACTTTTATCACTTGAAAGTGTTTGTATTTTGAGGGTCTTGATTTTCCCCTGACCTTCTGATAGTAATTGTTAGCAGACTGATGATCTTAATGTGTTCAAATAGGAGAAATTGTCAGAACGGTTGTGGAATTTCAAAAAATTCAACATTAAGTTCTTATCCTGTTAGAGAAAAATATCATTTTATAGTGTGTGATTATGTGAACATTTTAATGTAATCCAGTGCTCAAGAACTTTCAGGTCCTTAATCTCAGGTGCCTTGGAAATGGGGCAGGGGAGGACAAGTGCGGACTGGGGCAGGAAAAGAGGTTTTCCTCCTATGGACAGAAAGAACCATTCTTGGGGAAGAGAATGTGGGATGCAGACTCTTGTTGAAAAAGTAGCTGTGGAACAGAGGTCCTGATGCTATTGGCTCAGTGAGGACCTCTCATGAATAGGTCAAGCACAGAAGTGAGTAGGAAGTACTGTCCAGATTCTAGAATAAACAAGTGGATTGCTCTTTGCAATGGTTTGGATAAGCACCTGCCAAAGGCCCTTATGGTAAACCCTCAGTCCTCTAGCTGTGGTGCTTTTGGAAGGAAATAGAAACTTCAACAGGTTGAGCCTAGTGGGAAGTCTTAGGTCATTTGGAGTGTGTCTTTGAAAGAGATCCCGGGACCCCAGTCCCTTCCTCTTTCCTTTTGCAATGCAGTCATGAGGTGAGCACTTTTGCTCTGCCATGCATCCCCCACTGTGATGTGGTGTCTTGTCACAGACCCAAAAGCAGTGACACCAACTGATAGTGGACTGAAATCTCTAAAACTAAGCCAAAATAAACCTTTCCTCTTTATGTTGTTGTTGTTAGGTGCTGTCAAGTTGGGTCTAACTCATAGTGACCTTATGTACAACAAAGGAAACACTACCCAACACTGTGCCATGCCTGGCCCTATTGTCAATGCTTATCTGGTATTCATAAAGCTTTTTTTTCTTTTCTTTTCTTTCTTTCTTTCTTTTTTTTTTTTTTTTTTTTTTTTTTTTTTTTTTTTTTTTTTTTTTTTTTTTTTTTTTTTTTTTTTTTTTTTTTTTTGCACTACTGGGGGTTGCATGCTTTGCAAGTGCTGGACCACTGAGCTGCACCGCCAGCCCATTTTATTTTGCTTTTTGAGACAAGGTCTTGCTAAGTTACGCAGACTGCCTCTGGTCTTGAAATTGCGATCCTCCTGCCTCCGCCTCCCGAGCTGCTGGGATTACAGGTGTGCACCACTGCGCCCGGCTCAATATTCATAAGGTATTCAATGGCTGATTGTTTGGGGGAGCGGGTTTCCAGCTCATTTTCCCAAGCCTACAGCACCTGGTATTCCCAGGTGTTCTTCCATCTAAGTACTAATCAGGCCCAACCATGGTTAGCTTCTGAGATATAATGGGATCAGATGCCAAGGTGGTATGTCTACAGGTTCCTTTTTATAAGTTAACTTTTCTCTGGTATTTGTTACAGTAATAGAAAGCTGACTAACACACTCATCCTGGTCTGCTCATGCCCTGGGGATGAAGTTTAAGTAATAGAAATAATATCAACCTTGTTGTCAGTATTGGGAAGTGAGATTTGACTTGGAATGTTTTATTTGCTTTTGCTTTTTGCCTTTTTCTAAAGCCAGCAAAAAGGACACTGGTGTCTTCTACACCAATGCTACAGTGGCACTGGCCTTACTTAAACCTTTCTGTGGGAATGGTCTTCCTTTTTATATTTACTTAGCAATCACTGATTTATCCTTCAAGGTCCAAACCTAATGTGGGAAAGCTTTCATAACTGGTCCTCTCTCTGGGAAGGCTGATAGGTGTCTTCATCTCTTTTCCAATGACACTTCATAGTCCTAATTTAGCATATCTCACATGATATGACAATTAACCATTTTGTGGTAGCATAACCTAATGATATATTAATTTGTATGTGTGTGTGTATGAGTGTTCTGCTTTGTGGCTCAGAAAGTGTTAAGACAAAGAAAATGAGAAAAGCTGTTATTGGGGCAAGTGGAAGTAGAAGGTCTTTCATCTCTTTTGTGTTGTGTATTCAGAGGAGCTGGCTTGCTGCAAATTCAGGCTGACCCAGCTCTACATTTGCTTGGTAGCAAGACGACAGAAATAATACCCTTTCAGTCCTTTTGCATAAAATCCTTGACATCTATGCATATCTAGTTTTAAGAATTACTAGCAAATCTGGAAATTGTGCTGTGTCCTCTAAGATGCCTGCAGGCATATTAGGAGTTGGAGATGGTGCCCTGGGAGCAGAGCCTGCATATGCAGGGTCCATAGTTCTGTCCAGCTTCCAACTGGTTCACATCCTGAAGCAACCTTGGGTAAACTCCTTTTATGGGTCCAATGATCCCCTGACCTGCACTGGATAACTAAATATCCCCCCCTTCTCTTTGGAGACAAATGCAGTTAACAAACTGTGACAGTGCCCATTATTCTTAAGGAAGTCACACTGAGATCAGTGTCTTCTTTCCAAAGGATATATTGTATATGTTACACAAAGGGAGAGTCATGCAATATGTGCAAAAATTGTGTGACAGATTTCCCTGTGTGTGTATGACATGATTGCTAGCTATTATCTACTAGGTAATTGAAAAGTAGCCACTACTTATTGCCTCCAATCAAGCAAAAAAGTTGGGATTGGATGTGTTCATTAAACTTGTCACAAATGAGGTCAAGTGGTGGATTGGAGAGTTCCAGTTACGCCCTCTCACAGGTTTGAGGGAGGAGAGTTGGGGCCCATATCACTCAGCACTCAGGTATACCTGTCCCCTTGGAAGCACTTGCTGATCATGCTGATGGCCCTTGCTGATAGAGTGGGAAAAACCCTCTTACCATCCTAAAATCAAATTGATCATGCCTGTTAGTGTTCCTGGACTGCTCAGGCAGACAAGTCAGGACAAACAGTGTAGGTTTTTCTGTTAGGGTTTTGTAATTCCTTTCCTGTTACAATAAACAGAAGTGAAATAAATCCTAATCTAGGAAAGACTCCTAATTTTGGCAATATTCTAAAACATAGCAAGGGCTAAATTGTTGAAGGACAGCTTCATAATTCTGGAGGAATGTTAATATGTAATAGCACAAAGTAGGAGTCAAATCCCACAGGGCTCGTCTGTGCGACAGTAATTCCAAGAGAGGCTCACCCACAGGGCTCAGGCGCTAAATATGGATTCAGTGAGGCCCCAAGGGTCAAGACAACTAAATGAAAAATTTACTTATATAACTACAATAGCCATAGCTACAGAGCTAGAATATCTGAATTAAGGTTGAAGAGGGAAGATGAAGGTCATAATCAAGAAGCAGAACTTTGTATCAGGGTAGGGGAATGAGATATGCCTACATCCAAGGCCTCAACCAAGAGATTAGAAGTGAGATGGTTGGTGTTTTCATGTTTCCCATGTTCTCAGGCTGCTTTTTTGGTTTACTCTTTTATTTTTGGTGGAACACTTCCTGTAGCTTCTCTTCTCTTCTCTTCTTCCCCTTTCTCTTCTCTTCCTCTTCCTCTTCCTCTTTCTCTTCTCTTCTCTTCTCCTTTCCTGTCCTCTCTTCTCTTCTCTTCCCCTCTCCTCTCCTTTCCTGTCCTCCCCTCTCCTCCCCTTCCCTCCCTTCCTCTCCTCTTCTCTGCTGTTCTCTTTTTATAGAAGGCTTGTGTTAGGAATTTTTTGAGACCTTACAAATCTGAAAATGTTTTGATTTTCCCCGTATTATTTGATTAAGAGTTAGAGTAGGCTCGAGGGTGTGGTGCACTCCTTTAATCCCAGTGACTTGGGAAGCTGAGGCAGGAGGATTGCAAGTTCAAAGCTAGAGGCAGCTTGTGCAACCTAGCAAGACCCTGTCCCCAAATAATTAATAAATAAATAAATAAATAAATAAATAAATAAATAAAAAACAAATAAAAAGGAAAGAAAGAAAGAAAGAAAAAGGAGCTGGGGGGTGCAGCTCAGTGGTGGATTACTTGTCTTGCATACACAAGGCCACGGTTTCAACCTCCCAGTCATGAAAAAATAAAAGAGGTTTGAGAGTTTGGGTTGACATAAGATTCTAGGTTGAAAGACATAGATCCATTGTCTTCTGTTTATGTTCTTGTTCTTGAAAAGTTTGATGCTATTTTAAATCCTAATATTGTGCTATGCCTGGCACTATTTTCAGTGCTTCTCTGCTATTTGTAGGGTTTTCAATGGTGGATTTTTTCAGGAGCTGGCTGCCAGGTCTTTCTCCCCAGCCTGTAGCACTTGTTATTCCCAGGTGGTCTCCCATCCAAGGATTAATCAGGCCAATCCTGCTTAGCTTGTAAAATCAGGGGGGATTGGATGCTAGGGTGCTATGGCTGTGTGTGTGTGCACGCACACACACACACACACACACACTCACACACCTGTATATAGAGGATGCCAAAATCTTGCATATACATCTTGGGATGAAAAATTTCCATTTTTCTGTTTTAAGAATGTGTCATATGCTTCTTCTGATGTGATTATGGAAACACAACCCAGAACATCATAGCATACATTGCTACTGTAATTCAACTTCAAAAAATAATAGGTAGATAATATCTCTATTGACACCCAGAGGGTGTGTGTGTGTGTGTGTGTGTGTGTGTGTGTGCGTGCGTGTGTGTAAGACCTCAGTCTTACAACTACAGGGAATTGAATTCTGTCATAACCTGAGTGAGCTCCAGATGAGAATTAAGTCTGGCCAACACCTGGATTTCAGCCTTGTGATACCCTGAATAAAGAAACCAGTCACACCATGCCAGATGTCTACCCTACAGAACTGTGAACTAATAAATGAATGCTGCTTTAAGGCACTAAGTTGACAATAACTGGTTTTACAGCAATAAGAATTAATACAGTCCCTCTGCTGAACTTTTCTCAAGTTTCCTCTCGCTGTGCTATTTGTTTCATACCAGTTCACTGACTGACAAAACAACTTCATGAAATACTCTCTTTACACTTGTATTTCAGGTCCACTGGTCCAAAACAAAAAGTTCTTCCTTGATTCTTAACAACCACTAAAGAATGTGTATTTTTATTTTATGAAGACATTTCAATCTCATGAGTCTTACTTACGTATCATTCACTTATTAACATTTCCAGGTCTTGGTGACACTGCAGTGAACAACAAAAAATCCCTGTTTTAAGAAACTTAGAGTATACTTGAAGACAGAATGTAAACAAGTAAGTACAATATACCTATGTTGGATGACAGCAAATGCCATGGTAAAGTACACACACACACACACACACACACACACACACACACACACACTCATCTATCTGTATATATCTATCTATCTACATATCTATCAGGAAATAGCATATGAACTGATGCAGGCTTCAGGGTATCTAATTTTGTTTAGGTTGCTCAGGGAAGGCCTCATTGAAAGGGTAACATTTGATCATGGTGGAAATGAAAGAAGCTATGAAAATACCTGAGGGAAGAACATTCCAGGCAGAGGCAACAGCAAATGCAAAGGCTTTGAGACAGTGCCATGGTTGGCATCTTTGAGGATTACAAGAATGGACAAAGAGTGCTCGCTTCGGCAGCACATATACTAAAATTGGAACGATACAGAGAAGATTAGCATGGCCCCTGCGCAAGGATGACACGCAAATTCGTGAAGCGTTCCATATTTTTAGGTGTATTAGTATTGCTGCTGTTATTATTAAGTTATTGAGCCATGGGAGATATATAGATAGTTGGAACTAATAACCTAGGGTTGAAATGGTTGGGTCATTCACTGAGAAAATAAAGTCCCCTCATGATCCCAAAAAAAAAAAAAAAAGAATGGACAAAGAAAAGTAAGTGAGAGAACAGGCTCAAATATATTTGTCCTAGTTATTCTAAACAAGTCAAAATGTTTTAATTTAGTAAATTACTGTGTTAATTGGTTTGTTTCATCCCTGTGACCAAAAACCTGAGAGAAACAATTTAAAGAAGGAAGGATTTATTTTGGCTCACAGTTTCAAAGGTTTCAGTCCATTATGGCCAGTAGGTGTGTGGAGCAGAGCAGCGCACTTCAGGGCAGCCAGGAAGCAGAGAGAAAATGTCTTTGTGAGCTAGCTTTTTCCCTTTCCCCCTTTTATTCTGTCCAGGCCCCCAGCCCATGGGATGGTGCCACCCACATTCAGAGTGAGTCATCCTCCCTTAGTTAATCCTCTCTGTATACACACCAAGAGGTGTGCTTCTAAATCCAATCAAGTGGACAAATCAAGTTTAACCATCACAATTACTTTTGACATTCAAAGTAGAAGAAAACCCATTTTTGCAAATTCAGTATTTTTTACCTTTCCCTGAATGTGATCTATTTTACCTTTTACCTGACAGTGTGGGTAATTTTGAGCATGTTATTTGCTCCATAGACTTCTTTTTCTTGTATGTAAGACTAACAAAGGGCTGGGATTTAGCTCAGTGGGTAGAGTGCTGCGCTGCAGTCTCTGAGGTCCCAAGTTCAATTCTCAGCACCGCAAAAATGGGAGAAGGACCTGGCAATCCACTCCCAAGGCAATCCCGAAGCACTCAGCCATTGAAAACCCCGATGAGGGTCGCTATGAGTAGGATACCGACTCAACGGCACCTAACAAAACAAAACAAGACTAACAATTTGGTACATGTAATCTTTCATAATGGGAGAAGGGCCTGGCAACCCACTCTCAAAGGCAATCCCGAAACAGTCAGCCATTGAAAACCCTATGAGGCAGAAATGGAACCCAAGGACATATAGAAAAATACTACATAGTAAAAGATAGAGAAGACTTGGATGGGAAACTTAGATGGGAAGGGGGGGGAAACATGGGGGAGGGTAAGGGGTAACCTATGTGAATAATGTTTATCAAATTGCATATATGAAAATTGTCACAATGAACAGCATGTCAAAATGAATCACATTATGATGTACATTAAAAATTTCTAATTAAAAAAAAAAAAAGAAAACCCTATGAGGGTCGCTATGAGTTGGATACCGACTCAACGTCACCTAACAACAACAACAACAACAACAATCTTTCATATCACACTTGGCTCTAATAACTGATCTTGCATCAAATTATCTTAATGCAAATTAGTTCCTCCAGCAGATGAATGCCTGGAACACAGAAAGAAAGTGAAATTAAATCAGCTAACACTGTTACTCATTCAATATCTCTAGAAGAAGGGTTGATTAGAAGAGATTCATGCCTCTAAGATCCATTTATAGATTCTTAGGTTCTTCTATACTTATATTCATAGATCAAAGACCTGACACAGCCTATGTGGTTCTCATCTGATGAATGTAAGTGAGGTTTTACTATAGCTATAATCATTTCAAGCACACAATTTGAAAACTTTTGGAGCTTTTAATGTACATGATATGGCATAGCTCACTGTCACAAGCATTGAGTGGGTGCCCTCAGCAATAAGAATATATATAATTTCTTAAAATCAAATCCACTTTCAAGAATTTGTCCCCAACATTTTTAATGTATATATTGTAGGCTGAAACAAAAAATACTATTTACTTATCTTTCCAACCTTATCTTCTATTAGTTGACACTTACCTTTCTCTCTCTCTCCCTTCCTTCTTTCCTTCCTTTCTTTCTCCTTCCTTCTTTTCTTTCTTTCTTTCTTTCTTTCTTTCTTTCTTTCTTCCTTCCTTTCTTTCCTTCTTTCATATCTTTTTCCTGAGACAGTGTCTAGCACAGGCTGGCTTGGAATGCATTAGGTCGCTCAAGCTGATCTTGAACTCAAGATCCTCTGGCCTTGACTCCCAAGTGCTGGAATTATATGGGTGAGTCACCATGCCTGGCCTTAGCACTGTAGTTTCTAGCTGCACCATGTACACTATGCTGTTTTTTGTTTCTGCAACCTAGAATTCTTCCACCACTACTGCCCCTTTCCTCCTATGTCATTGGACTTCAACTGCCAAAATTTTACCTGTTAATTAAGGCCCATAATCAGATATTTATTGGTTACAGTTTCCTGATTTTCTCAAGGAACTCAATCTTTTTCCTTTTCAAAATTCATAATGTCAGCTGGGCAAGGTGATACACACCTGGAATCCTAGCACTTGGAAAGCTGAGTTTAAGGCCAGCCTAGGCTATGTAGCAAGACCCTATCTCAAAAGAAGTAAATAAATAAACAAATTTCATAACACAGACTGGGGATGTCTCTCAGTGGTAGTGGGCTTGCCTAGCATACATAAGGACCTGGATTCAATCGCTAACATCACAAAAAAACAAAAAGCCAAACAAGACAAAGGAAAAACCTCATGTTATTTTTATGTTTCTAATTATATCTATTTTACTATCTTTGGAAATATATTTTTCTATTTTCTTTTTATGTTGTAAGCTTCTTTAGGGCAGCAACAATGTCTTGCTCATCTGCATATTTCCTGCTGTATTCAATAAAGGGCCCTCAATAACTGTTGTTAAAGTGAATTTTATATAACAAATCTGTAGGCAAAACTCAATAGTTTTACTAAAAACAAAATCTGCCTAATTCATATAGGAAAGCATATATACGTTTCCTTCTTAAAAAGGGTTACATCCCTGGATAAAGCTATTTGCCATGCCATCATAAGTGACCATCATTTTTTTTTATTCTACCTTGTTATTTAGCTGTGAGACTTGTGATATTTATCATGTTTTGATGATCAGACTTTTTTGAGGATGTCATTAAAGTTAAATTTGATAGCCCCTTGGAAAATTATACCCCCTACCTCCTACAATCACACAAAATAATCCATAAAGTTAGATTATTAGCTTTGAAATGGGCCTGATCAATTAGCTGGTTTAACATGTTTTCTAATGTTTTGAGTGTGTCAGTCCACCAGAAAGGCTGAGCCAGGTGGAAGGGATGCACAATTTCACCTTTTAATGAGCCTAGCCAGGATAATTGTCCTAGGAGAAATTTTCCAAAAATTTATTATATTTCTTGTGATTTGAAAAACCAGCAGCTTAAAGAGATTTTAGGGTATTGCCTACTATCTTAAACTTTAGATTGTCTTTATTTCAGGGTTTTAAAAATGTCCATTTAAGGATCTTTTCTAATGAAAATCTTAACTAAAAGTCATGGGCTCATATTTCATTAGTCCTCAAGCTGGTTGTCATCAATAAGTCTTACACTGGACACTTATCCATTCCTATTAAAGTAACATTCTTATTTTTATTTCCTTTTATATTAGCTTTTATTAAAATGAGGCTTAGGTCTCAGTCTTTCCGACATGGGCTAGATTACTAGAAATAAGTGCAATATTTAAACTCTCACTTAACAACTGAAATAGATTTATATGCCTCTTTAAGAGGTTATACCTCTTGTGTATTTGGAAAATTCCTTTGGAATATATGTAATCTTTCATATCACACTTGGCTCTCATAACTGATCTTGCATCAAATTATCTTAATGTATACATGAATGTATACATGAAATGTATACAATGAGTTTCTCAAATGAATAACAACAACTCAAAAAACTTGGGTTTTTAAAGACTGTTAAGATATGCTTCATATCATACCAAAGACAGTGCATTCACAAATAATCATGTATTTTGCTATCATTTATTATTATTTATTCATCACAAAACTCTAAGTTAGGTTTCAAAAATACACATAATATACATTCATACATAGTTTATTATTTCATTCAGGGAAATCTGATAAGTACTATCTTTTCCTGACACATGAATTGAATAACTTTTGTTTAGCAGTTGCTTTTTTTTAAAGAAGCAACTTACATCAAGCTCTATTCTAAAAGTCTGATGAAAATCTTTGCAATTTTATTATTATCTTTAGATTTATACATAGATTATACATCAGTCACTTTGAGGTTGAATTATCATTTCAAAATGAAGACTTCCTGTTTTTGTTTTACTAACATGGTTATGCTTATATTGGACATTGCTTATATTGGATAATAATCATTTACCAGTTTAGGAATGGCTGTATACTTGATTTTCACATTAATATTGAATTTCCAGTAGTGCTTGTTTGATGTCCTTACATGGCTGAATCCAAGTAAGCTCCATATTGCTCAATTGTAATGTTCATCTGGCTTCCTGCCATGTATATGGATGTATTAATACACACTTCTCAAGCTTGTTGTGAAGTTTAGTTAATTAATGTTTATAAAAGCTTCTTGAGATTGTCTGCTGAAAGATACTGCATGAGTTAAAATTACATAAAAAGCAAACATGTAGCATACTCTAGAAATTATTGCTTGGAAAAGATAAAAATACTCTATCTATTAGCCATGTCTGAATCAATGACTTCTGGCTTCTTTAATTTATTATTGTATTTTATGGCTAGTGCATAAAGATGGCTCTAAGGTGCATCATATCTTTTCATAGTGCAGAAGTCTTTATGAAATGGTGGTCAGAGAGGTTTACATAAAACATTTGTCTGGTGTTCATTTGGGCAGAACATTCAAATCAAGGATCTCATAAAAAGTAAAATATTAGTGTGAAGATTAATTCTTGCTCCTGAATGAGCACACCTTGTGACATGCATTCTAGTTTCCCAATATCTAATCTCTACTTCTCTCTTATAGAAATAGAATGCCTACTTTTTTTTTTTCTTTCTGCTGGGCACACAGCCATCCTCAGTAAAGTTCTATGCTGCCCACTTTTCTTATAGGTAGCTGTCTCCTGTGGTAACTAAATTCTGACCAATGGGATGTGCACAGAATTGATTTGGGAAACCTCTAGACTGCATCCTTTAAGGGAAGGTGTGCCTCTTCTTTTATCCTTCTGCTAGGAATGTAGATAGGACAACCTATGTTAAATATGTGGGTGAAAAATACAACCTAAACGTGGAGGAGCAACAAGACAAAAGGAGCCAACGTCCCCAAACAACTCACAAAATAGAACTTCCATCCCAGCTCTATACTGCCTGTTATGTGTTTTAGACACTATTACTTTGAGTCTTGATTATAAATAACCAATTATATCCTAACTTACACTTGTCTTTATAGAAAGCAAGGGTGGGGAGAATGATTCAATTTTCAGATCTTACACAAAATTGCCCACTCCTGGACCAGGTCTCATTGAAAACCAACTGTAAGTTTTATTTGTGTGCTGGGTACATTGCAACCCTTTAATTTGTGGGTATGAATCCTCCTCCTAAAATGTATAAGGAAAAATTTCTTTAATGTGACTGCACATAACAACAACAACAACATACCTCTAAACAGGCTAGAGAGTTCTACTTTGAAATGACTTTGTCTTCGAAAGCCTTCAAATTTTATAATAGTAACTGCCAAGAAATTATTTTAACTAAAAGTATAAAATTCTAATATATTAGACAGATAATCCAGACTGACCATTGTTTTATGTTGCACTATAACTCATTCTTGTACTTCAGCTGAGTGGTTTGGTGGCAGGAGCTCATTTCCCTAAATGGTTGTCATGGTTTGAATATGAAGTGTTCCCCAAAGGTCATGTGCTTTACCATTTAGTCCCTAGTTAGTGATACAGTCCTGGGAGATTGTGGGACTTAAGGAGATGGGTCTTAGCTTTGTGGAAGTGATGTCACCAAGGGTGGGCATTTAGAGGTCTGTTGTCCCACACTCAGGTGTCTCTCTCTGTTCCTGGTCCACCATGTCATGAGGTCATCCTCCACTGCCATGCCTGTCTTGACACCATTATGGACCAATCCAGTAACTATGAACTCCCAACAAATATCTTCCTCCCCATAAATTTGCTTTGGTTGGTTTTTCTGCTAACTAATACAATGGTAAAACACAACAGAGTTAGCTGTACACTTTTGTTTTTAAAGGTGATCTCTACTCTAAATTCCTTAATCATTCACAAATTACTCTGCTCAAAAAGGTGATACTACTGTAATAGATGGGGCTGGGATTTAGCTCAGTTGGTAGAGCGCTGTGCTGCAGTCTCTGAGGTCCAGAGTTCAATTCCCAGCACTGCAAAAATGGGAGAAGGACCTGGCAATCCACTCCCAAGGCAATCCCGAAACAGTCTGCCATTGAAAACCCTATGAGGGTCACTATGAGTCGGATACCGACTCGACGGCACCTAACAACAACAGCTGCAATAGATGTCTTTCAGGTAGAGTTTTTATTTGCTTCTTTAATTTTTTTTTTCTTTCAGGTAGATGGAGAATATACTCTCTGCAATTGTTTTGTCAAATATTTGTGTCAATGGTTTCATGCACATAGCTAGATAAACTACAGGCAAGTATGTACAATCAACACATTTCTAGATTTTTGCACTACATAAGGATAAGTTGCATATTTATGATGATACATTCTTCACAATTTTTGACCATATAGAAATTCACCTAGATTTATATTTCACTAAGGCATTATCAATTTCTTCCACTGAAAATGATTATTTTAGTTTTCTATTGCTGTGAAACAAACCACCTCAGAGTATAATGGCTTAAAACCAAAACAATTATTTATTTTGCTCACAAATCTGAAATTTGATCAGTGTTCAGTGGGGGCAGCTCCTTCCTCCTCCATAAGGCATCAGGTAGGACAGCTCAACTCAGTCTGGAGGTTCTGGTTCGAAAATGGACCACTATACTAGGTGGCAATTTGGGCCATCTCTGAACTCTGAGATAAGTCAGTGCTGTAAACTGGGGCTGTGGTTCATTTTCTTATTGACTTCTCCCCAATGCTGCTTGAAATTTCTCCCAGCATGGTGGCTAGTTTCCAGGAGTATGAATTTGGAAAAATAGGAAGAGGAAGCTGCCAGTCTGGTAAAGCCTGGATCTGAAAACTGGCACAGCATCATTTCTGCCGTGTTCTATTATTCAAGCAGACATAGAACCCATCAACATACAAGAAACGGGGACAAAAATTTCACCTCTTGATTGAACAATGCCAAAACAATGTTAATCTACTTCAGTATTAAACTCTTTTCAACTAATATTGAAGACATAATAATGGAAAGAAAAGTAGTTAAGAATATAAACAGCAGCAGTCCCTCTTATTAGGAAAAAGTGAGAGAACATTCCCCCAAAGAAGCAATAGAATGGATTGATGAGTGCTTTAGAAATGTTTGAAATATTGTATTCCAGTGTTTCTAACCTTTTGGGGCTCATGATACCTAGGTAAAATTTCTGATGCTCCTGGATTTCTTTGCATATAAAAGTTGACATGGGACACAGTTCTGGTTAATCATTGTAAACAGAAGTCATTAAGTCATTAGGAAAATGCTTTCAGGTAGCAAATGTTTTTTTTCCTTTTAGTCTTCATTCCTCCCCACTCTTCCTGCTTTGATTGTGATTATGGCATCTATGGTGTAACAGCTTTGTGATCACCTGTTGAGCACAAGGAGAAAAACAACATGTCAAGGTTTAATGAGAGGCAAGGTAAAAGACTGGATTCTTAAAGGCCTTGTGGAATCACCAGAGCAGTCTTATACCATCTACTTTGATAAAATGATTCTGTATATGGTTAAACTACAGAAATTGAGTTTCTATCTCATAAAGTCAAATCCAGATAGTAACCAGATTAGTGCAATAAAAAAGTGAGCAATAGTTATGAACACCGCTAAAGATTAACAATATGTCATTTAATTGTTGTTGTTGTTAGGTGCCCTCGAGTCAGTATGACTCATAGCGGCTCTGTGTACAACAGACAAAACACTATTGTCAGTGCTTCTCTGTTGTTCATAGTGTTTTCAATGGCAGATTGATTTTTGGGAGTAGGTTGCCGGGTCCTTCTCCCAAGCCTACAGCATGTGGTATTCCCAGGTGGTCTCCCTTCCAAGTACAAACCAGGCCCGACCCTGCTTAGCTTCTGAGATCTGACAGGATCGGATCCCATAGGGCTACGGCTGCAGGCCATTTAATTGTTAGGTGCTGTTAAATCAGTGTCCCACTCATAGCAACCCTATGTACAACAGATGAAACACTATTGCCGTGCTTCTTTGCTGTTCATAGGGTTTTCTTTTTCTTCTTTCTTTTTTTTTTTTTTTTTTTTTTTGG